>JAUELF010230075.1:0-12985 GCA_031471495.1 Clinocardium nuttallii
GTACCGCTCGTAAACGTTCTGCTTGACTCGCATGTGGATTTTCGATACAAGCTCTATATGATGCGAAACCTTCTTTAACATAGTCCAACGTCATGATAAAGACAGGGTTTGTTTATCAGAATATAATTCATGAATATGCATACGGTTAACCGGATTATAAACATAGTAAGCGTTTTGCTAGACTTGCATTTTGTGTAATTTGGCCTTTATATATACGTTCTATTTTGATGCTGTAACGCAGTTGAAAGCCATGTTTAAGATGTTTGTTTATCTGACCTATTTAAAAAAAAAGAGCAGAATTTATGAATATTCATTATCTATGGTGGCCCTGGAAATATATACGTCCTTTGAATTACCAGGATGTAGCCCTGGATAATATACATGTACTGGTGCCCTGCTTTAAGTATGTATTAAGAATCAGTCGTTTAAACTGCAGAGTACCACCTGAAGGCGGGGAAAAAATCATTGTCATAGCGGCACTTTGCGGGAAGGAAGAAAAAATAAACATCGGCTGGAAAGAAACTGGGAAGACTTAATCAACGTAAGTGGATAAGTTATATTTATGTATTATTCATTTATGTTTTAGGTCTTACTATCAATAAGGATTGCTTGTTTGTAATTCATTTGAAATAGACAGATTCTGTTAGTCATATAATCATTCCGAATCTGAATTGTAAACAAACTGCAAGGTAGTGGCCTACTTTTCAGTTTGTTTATGTTGATATATTGTGTATCTACATTTACTATCAATTAGGATTGCTTGTTTGAATCGGTTTGTAATTCATTTGAAGAAGTCAGATTCTGTTAGTCATATAATCATTCTGAATCTGAATTGTAAACAAACTGCAAGGTAGTGGCCTACTTTTCAGTTTGTTTATGTTGATATATTGTGTATCTACGTTTCGAATTGATATTTGAGATATTTTTAGTTGGAACGGTAACATGTGAATGCTGAAGAAATATTAAATATGTAATTTAGCAAATGCACCCTATGTATTTTAAAGTTGTTACATATTTACACATGAAATCTGGAGTTGAAATATTTACATATGAAATCTGGAGTTGAAACATTTACACATGAAATCTGGAGTTAAAATATTTACATATGAAATCTGGAGTTGAAACATTTACACATGAAATCTGGAGTTGAAATATTTACATATGAAATCTGGAGTTACATATGAAATCTGGAGTTGAAACATTTGCACATGAAATCTGGAGTTGAAATATTTACATTTGAAATTTGGAGATGACATATTTACACATGAAATCTGGAGTTAAAATATTTACATATTAACTCTGGAGTTGAGTTTTTGGACATTTAAACTGAAAATTTGCAATGAAAACCATTGGTATTTAGAAAAAAGATGTACTTGTTGGTGAAATGATGCTTTCTATTTTTATTTTAAATTTATTCCTGTTATAGAATGTTGAACTAAGACTGTGTATTAAACAGCATGCCGTTCAGGTGTATCTGTGCTGCAGACATACATCAAGGGTCCAACTGGTTTCCCTCTGAAGCAAGGGGTAGACAATGTGTTCCAAATTGTTTAATGTTCATACTAAAATTACATCAAAATGGTATCGCAGCAATTCAAAAAGGTGATTTACACTGCATAATGTATGAGGGTAGCCATGTTTACTGTAAAATGAACAGACATGCCTCAGGACTGTTACTTCCAACTGCATTACCAACATACATTCAGTATGATAATGAATACGTTAAGGTTATACATAAAGGAGTGTTTTCTGGTTTAGTACAGAATGATGCCTATGTAGACAACAAAAACATATATTCCCTTAAAAGTGCATTTCTCTATGCTCAGGCTGCATTTTGTTCAAACTTTGTCTATATTAATCAAGGTTTTGCCATTGCAATTCATTTTAATGGTGATCACTTCTTTATATTTGATAGTCATGCACGCAACAGCAATGGTTTGTCCTTTTCAGAAGGAACATGTATTTTGGGCACTGTGAGTGATTTACAGGACCTTATATGCTATTTAAAGCAACTTGCATTATCTATAAATGGAAATGCTTACAACTATAATGATCAGTTTGACCTTTACTCTCTTAGTATTCAAGTTATCTTGAGTAAGCCACGTAGTGGCTGTATGTTGGTTCCAAAGTTTGTTCAGCAAGTCATAATACGTCCAAATAACCAGCGTGTTCAACAACGTCAATCTGACAGTAGTACATGCACAGCCAAGAGGAAAAGAAATGAGGAGTGCTGCGATAATGAACTTCTTTCTACAACTTTAGCCAAGAGGAAAAGAAATGAGGAGTGCTGCGATAATGAAATTGAACTTCTTCCCTCAACTTTTCATAAAACTGTCTCTGTTGGGCCAGATTATATCTGCACTTGTTGTCAACAAACTTTCTTCAAACATTCAGTTTCTAAATGGAAGCCCAATAAAAGTCATATGCAAAAGTATGTTACAAATACAAAGAGTGTAGATGGATTTGAGTGGTTGTGCAGATACTGCCTGCTGTCTATAAAGAAAGGTCAGACTCCTCCTTTATGGATACACAATGGACTCAAATTTCCTGAAAAACCTGACACACTCAACTTATCTGAACTAGAATCAAGATTGGTTTCCCCAAGAATACCATTCATGCAAATTCGTGAATTACCACGGGGTGGGCAAGTTAGTATCAAAGGTAATATTGTAAATGTTCCTGCAGATGTTTCTAGCACCATTAAGTCATTGCCAAGATTAATGAATGACAGTGAAACAATTTTGTTGAAACTTAAGCGTAGTCTTGCTTACAAACATCATGTTGCATTTGAAAATATCAGACCAAACAAAGTAATTGCAGCAGATAAATGGCTTGTTGAAAATAGTGAATTGTTTCAAAATGAAGGTATAAGTATCAATGAAACATGGGAGCAGGAATTCCAAGCATCATTACTGAACTCAAATTCCGAAGTTAATGATAACACAATGAACAACAGATCCTCAGATAATTGGAGTGAAAGTGATGCCTTTGAAAGATCCCCAACAGGCAATTTAGATACAGTTTTGCAATCATTTGATTTCAGAGAATTCAATCAAGTATTGACTGTAGCACCTGGTGAGGGTAATGTGCCACTTGGTATTTTCCAAGATATACATTCAGAAATATTGTCATTCCCATCAATATTTTGTGGTATTCCGCGCCCTGTAGAAAGACTAGTTCCATTACATTACAGTTCTATTTGTAAATGGGAACTTCGCAATATGGATAGGAGAGTGGCTATGTGCATGCCAAATATATTCTTTAAGTTGAAGAAATTACAAATCAAACAAATAAGGGATAAGGTTACACTAGCTATTAGGAAATGTAAGCTGAAAGGCACTACTTTAACTGCTGCAGACATATTACAGCCTGGGTTTGTTGACAAATTGACAATGCAAGATGACGGTTCCAGGGTTCTTAAAACAATCAGGGGTTCCCCCCCCCCCTTATTGGGAGCAAGCAAAGCGTGACCTTTTTGCAATGATCAGGCAGATAGGAATTCCAACATGGTTTTGCTCCTTTTCAGCTGCTGAAACAAAATGGCTTCCATTGTTGAAATCCCTGAATAAACTTGTCCATAAGACAGATTTAAGCTCTGAAGACATAAGTAAGCTAACTTGGAAAGAAAAAAGTGAGCTTATCAAAGCAGACCCAGTTACATGTGCTCGTTTTTTTGACTTTAGGGTTCAGACATTTATTAAGGATGTTTTGAAACACAAATCTCATCCAGTAGGTGAAGTGATTGATTTTTTCTACCGTGTTGAGTTTCAACAGAGAGGTTCCCCACATATTCACATGCTTCTGTGGATAAAAAATGCACCATTTTATGGTTTGCAGTCGAATGTTGACATAGCAAAGTTTATTGACCCATATGTCACTTGTGCTTCAGCTGATTCTAGTTCAATGTCACCTTTGATAAATTATCAAACACACCGGCATGCAAAAACATGTCGCAAACAGGGAAAAAACATTTGTCGGTTTAATTTTCCAATACCACCCATGCCCATGACAAAAATACTTGAACCAATTGATGAATCGTTTGATAAGAAAACGTACAACAAATCTTTCGACAAAATTGTCAATGCTATAAATGCATTTCATAAAAATGAAGCCCCTGAAACCTTTCATGAATTCCTTGCTAGTTTAAACTTGTCTGAGGAACAATATATTCTGAGTGTGAGGTCATCCCTGAAATCCCCAAAAGTATTCCTTAAACGCAGTCCAAAGGAATGTAGAATAAATAATTACAACACTGCATTAATACGCTGCTGGGAGGCAAACATGGATATTCAATATGTTCTTGATCCTTATGCATGTGTTTCATACATTGTATCATACATATCAAAGGGTCAGAGAGGTTTATCAAATTTATTGCAAAATGCATGTAGAGAAGCAAGAGAAGAAGAGAGTGACATAAGGCAGCAGGTTCGTAAAATAGGAAATCAGTTTCTTTCTCATGTAGAAGTGGGTGCTCAGGAAGCAGTGTATTTAGTTCTTCAGATGCCTTTAAGAAGGTGTACCAGAGATATTGTGTTTATTGATACAAATTCATCTGCCAAAAGAACAGTACTTTTGAAGTCCATGAGTGATCTGAAAGAAATGAAAAAACATTCAAAAGATATTGAAATGGATAGCAATATAAAGCGTTACAAAAGGCGCCCACATGCTTTTGATCATTTATGCTATGCTGATTTTATATCCTGGTATGAAAAAATTATTAACAACAGAAAATCAAAAGTGAGCAGAGAAGTAAATGGTGAATTGCCTGAGGTTGATGTTGATGTTGGTAATGATGATGATGATATTGCTTCATTTGATGAATCTACCATGGAAGATGATAGCACAGACATTGCTTTTAGAGATGGTACTGTATTGCATAAAAGGCGCAGACCAAAAATTATATACACTAACTGCCCATCCATAAATGCTGATAAAGAGGAGTACTACAGAACGCAGGTTATGTTGTATACTCATTGGAGGGATCAAGAAATAGACATATTGCGTGGCAATACAACATATGAGGATTCCTTTTTTGAGATGCAGGAAATGATTTTAACAAAACGGTCTGAATATGAAAGAATAAGTCATGACCTCAATGAAATAGAAAATGCGTCTACAGAGGAGCAATCATCTGTGCATTCAGAAGATGAACATCAAATAAGGAATGACAGTTCAGATGAAACTGTTCTTTCTGAAGTGTATGGTTGCTTTGATCCAGGACAAGTAGGGCACAATTGTTCTGAAAACTATGATATTGGTCAAGATTTAGGCATAGGTCGTAAGCAAATACTGACATCTGTATTGCCATCAGAGGAAATTGATAATGAAAGATATTTTGAAATGGTTCAGAGTTTAAATAAACGTCAAAGGCAGTTTTTTAACACTATTTTACACTGGATGAAAACTGAAACTGAACCTATTTTTACCTTTTTAACTGGAGGGGCAGGAGTTGGGAAAAGTATTTTGCTTAAAACACTGTATCAAGCTTTGATGAAATATTTCAATCACATAAGAGGTGTTAACCCAGATAGTACCAAGATCATTTTGTGTGCACCAACTGGTAAAGCAGCTCATAATATTGGTGGAAGTACAATTCATAGTGCATTTTGTCTTCCTGTTGGAAAAGGTTTTGCTTTCAAACCACTAGACATGCAACAGCTTAACACCATGAGAGCTAATTATCATGACATCAAGCTTGTTTTTATAGATGAAATATCTATGGTTGGTAGAAATATGTTTAACTTTATCAATTTACGTCTTCAAGAAATAACAGGAACAACAAAACCATTTGGAGGCATTAGCATTATTGCTGTGGGTGATTTGTTTCAATTGAAACCAGTTATGGATGCATGGATATTTTCTCAGACTTTTAAAACATATTGTTTACAAGCTATTGCCTCACATTTGTGGGCTGATCTGTTTTCCATGTTTGAATTGACTGATATAATGCGACAAAAAGATGATCTCAGATATGCACAGCTTTTGAATCGGTTGAGAGAAGGAAATATGAATAATGAAGACAAGGCTATACTTAAATCTAGACTGATTACTGATTCTTTTGTTTACAATGTTCCTGTTCATTCTTTAACTCACCTTTTTTGTACAAGACTGCTATGTTTTCAACACAATAATGAAGTTTTAAATGAACTACCATTATGTCAAAAGGTAGAGATAGATGCCATTGACAACATTTCTGGGACATTGAGTAAAACATTAATGAGCACTGTTCTCTCACATGTGCCTGATGACCCAAATCTTACAATGGGCTTATGCAAAATTCTGAGACTAGGCATAGGTTTATCTGCAGACGTTTGTTTAAATATTGATACTGCGGATGGACTAACAAATGGTGCCTCTTGTAAAGTGAAAATGTTTGATTTTAGAGTTTCAAATTCTGAGCGCTGCAGTATAATATGGGTTGAATTTTCAGATCCATCTGTTGGCGTTAGATGGAAATCTAAATATAGACACCTTTACTGCACTGGCATATCTGCAAATTGGGTTCCTATTCTTGAAACAAGCAGGAAGTTTACACTTCAATACTACAAAACCTACCTTGTTGTTCGGAGACAATTCCCACTACAATTATCAGCTGCAAAAACAATTCATAAATCACAAGGTTCAACATTACAATCTGCAGTCCTCCATTTTGGAAATAAGAAAATTGACCATATTCACTATGTTGGTTTGAGTCGCATATCAAGTCTGAATGGCGTCTGTATCTTAACGCTGAATGAAAACAAAATAAGCGTTTCTGAAGCTGTTGTGAAAGAGATGGAACGTCTTAGGAAAAATGACAGGTTTCCAACATTGATGCCAGATTTAGGCATGTTTAGTAGTCACGTTAAAGTATGCTTTCAAAATTGCAGATCATTCAGACGGCATTTTTTGTCTATTAAACAGGAGTGTGATCTTTTCAAGGCTGATGTTCTTGCATTTGTAGAAACAAGGTTATCTTCACCTTCAGTTGACATTTATGAATTGCCAAACTTTACAATGTTTTCGACGAATTTCAATGAATCTTCCCACGGAATTATTGTATATCATAGAAATCCAACTTTGAAATTCAAAGCCATGACAGTTTGTGGAATTGAATGTGTGTTTTCCTCGTTCTTAGATATATATACATTTTGCTTCATTTACTGTCCTCCACGCTTATCAAATATTCTCAACTTTTCCAATTTAATGCAGAGATTGGAAGAAGAAGTTCCATTCCAAAGCAAAATTATTCTTATGGGAGATTTTAATGAAGACTTCTTTATTACAAAAACAGTGTCCAAGTATTTTAGTGAATCATGTGGTTTTACACAGTTGATAAACAGTTGTACAACTGACTATCAATCTTGTTTGGATCATGTATATATAAACTTTCCACAAAGTTATGTCCATGCCTGTGGAACATTTGAGTCATTCTATTCTGACCATAAACCCTTGTACATAGTACTGAAAGATAGTGACCTTCCACTTGCAAACATGAGTGTCAAAGATTAAACCCATTCCATAAGTATTAAAGCACATGGTGTCACTTTCGACTATTTTTTGAAAATATTGAAGAATTATATTTACATTTTCATTTAGAAACGTGTTCAATATTTTGTCTGAAAAAGGTTAACATTTTCCCTCCCGTTTTGATATTTGCAATTATGATTACTGCAGACATTTACAATAAAGAAAGTCTGATCAAGTCATGAAAACAGTGTGTTTTCTTCCTGAAATCTTTTCCAATCTGTAAAAATTGGACATATTTATAATTTTCGATTTTCACTTAGAAAGAACTCAAATGTTTCTGCTGCCAATCTGTTCAATGTTGGAAAAGGTAAACAAAACTTCCCTCCATCTTTGATATTTGCACCAATTACGGCAAGTGATAACAAACTATGTAGAAACTTTCAGATTTTCATTATTGTAAATTAATAATTTGATTTTAAATTTCAGATGTCAAATATCAAATCATTTAAGAGTGAGAAGACAGGGCCCTACAAGAAGCCTCTGAAAGCATCAGTTGTGGCTGTTGGTAATAAAGAAACGTACCGGACAGCAGATGGCTCTCGAAAAGAAATGTTGCCTGTAGGCATAGCTGACGAGAGTGCAGCAGCATTACTGCACTGCTACAACAAATCGCTGTATCAACGCTTTCTGGAGGGCAAAACATTGGTTTTGCACAACATTGTGAAGAAAGCCGATGGAACAGTGGTCCTGACTGAGGGATCACATGCGTTTGTGACGGCTACAATGGTTATTGACGAGGAAATGAAGATGGCAGCAGAGAAGCTCTTAAGTCCACCACCTGCTCCAGTATCACCCCTGAAGGAGGCAATCCGGTCACCGCTAAGGCAGAGAATATCAATTGTTGCCAAAGTGATTCAGGTGAGTGTGTTATACTTGATAAAAAATTATTTATGTATTTTATTAATTTTCGACTTGTTGTATATCATCAGTATTTTTGGATGCCTGGATCTTAAGCCAATAATTGTTCACTTTCTAAGGACAAAATTGGGCTGATTTTGAAGTGAGATTTCTTAACGAAATTTACCAATGGTGGTTATTAGAATATACAAAACCTTAATTACATTTCATAAACATTACTATTCAGTATTTTTGGATGCCAGCATTGTCAGGCCTTTTTTACGAGACACTTTGGGAACAGTAATTTGGCTCATTTTGTATTTAGGTCACAATCCAAAGGTTGTGAGTTTGAATCACAACTTTCTTTCGGATATTGATAAAAGGAAATGCATCATTTGTTATTGCCGGGCTGAGTTTAGCCTATGTGGAAAAGCAACCAGTTGCTTGTGAAGATTGTTTTTGTGGAGAACTGGTGTAAGAAAACCAGGAAACACAAACGTAGGTTAACTTGCCAGCGTGAAATGACTGGGCAAATATTAAACATAGCGTTAAATACCAGTCAATCAATTGTATAAAGGTAGAATAAATATGATGGCCTAAAAAAGACTGCATCATCATATAGGTTAAAATGACCATTGAAAAGCTAATCAAATTACTCAAACAAAACTTTCATAATGGTTCAGCTAAATGGTACTAATCGACATCCACAGCAGAAAATCCTAAATCCACAACTATTCAATTTGGTTTTCTGCCAAAAATGTCATTCGAATACCAAATACTAAAGTGGTAAATATTGACAAAAAGTTCATTAAACGGAGTTGAAAACATTGTAACCAAAAAGGACTTGCTCAATACAATATTGTTTTCTTTTGAAACCACATTTTCAAAAGACAAAATATTGTTCCCTTTTGAAACCACATTTTTCAAAGTCAAAACATGTCTGCTGGCATATAAGAAATGGTATAGAGAGAAAACTAAGCTTACAATTAACTGTAAAAATTTCAGGAAGACCAACCGCAGGAGGTGATGGTAAAAGGAGAGCCGGTTAAAATAAAGGCCATATATGTTCAGGATGATAGCCTGCCAAAAGTTCAGGTCACCCTATGGAGAGAGGCAGCAAATTCGACAATCCGCCCTGGTGATTTTTGCACCATTACCGACTTGGTGACAAACACATTTCGTAATGAAACGTCACTAAATTCAACATCGAAAACAGTCATTGAGGTAACCCTTTTCAGATTATCAAGACCAATACATATATAAGAACAATGCTCAACCGTTTTCCACATAATCTGAAAATTACATAAAAGATGAAATCTTAAATAAAGTTTAAAACAAAATGATTGAAGGGGAAATTGCTCATCATGAGCTATTTCACCTTTACCCACAATGTTTTCACAGATCGTCTGATGGTTTTGCATCAAAACGCATCTATTTGGGTAGAGGGTTAAATACAAATATGATAATGAAACTTATAATGAGAATAACCTGTACAGAAAATCAGCCAAATCTGCCCATGCATGACTGGATTATGGTCAGGTCATTGAAATTGTCAAATTGCTATTAAAGTATTATATAGATGGGAGCACAAAAGAGTCTCTATTCACTATCTTATCTTCACCAAACATAGATAGTAGTTCAATATTGATGACCACTTGGTTACTTTCGGAAACCAGCCACAATATGGCAGTAGAGCATAGGCCTTCATGGGTCACTTGTTAAAGTTATTCAAAGGTATAAAATCCAAGTAGAATTATTGATGCTGAAGCGATGAAAACAAATCAAATATAAATGTGATGACAGACGAGCATCAACATTTTGTATTCATCATTTCACTTTCACATTGTTTGGTAAAATGTCAACCATCATCTCATGATGTGATCTGTTAAAGAAGAAGATTGATTGGATAAGTGTCACTGTATATACATCAGGGAATCGGCCAATTATAAGACTTAAACTTGGTTCAAACATATCTAAATGTGAGGGAATCTAGTATGGCTTAAAGTTATAGAACAAATCTTAAGATTTCAAAAGATAAATCTGTTACTAATTGAATTATAATTGGACAAGGGTTAAATATGTTGAAACAAGTGTAAAAAAACACCAGTCAGTGATAAGATTTTGAAAAACTGCATCAATTCATTCTTGCATAAATGAAAATCATTCAGCAGAATTAGTCAACTGCAATACATTAAATCTATTTTTTTCCATTTCCATATATATATACAACAAATCTGTATAATCACTTAAAATTGAAAATTATATTTTGTCTTTGAAAATATTATGTCAATAAAAAAATTGCTTAATATGATAAGCAATATCTGATATTGTCAAAATATTATCACATTTCCTGAGACTGTATCAACAAGGGAAAAATTAAAATGTACGTATATTTTTACGAAATAAAATAAGCAATCATTCTTTTTATATATTACAGAAAAAAGAGATGCCCGAAGAAAGCCTCACCATGACAATTGTAGGGGTCAGTGTAGAGGACCAGCTAATTGTACTGTTGAACGACACTGGTAGCTTCTGTTCTGTGCCAGAAGACATCTTGAGACCAGTTTTACCGACTGATGTAGATATTGAACTTTTTTTTCATCGTGTGAAAGAAAATGGAAAATTACAAAAAAAGGAGATGATGTTATTGCAATATCTATGCAGGACTGATCTTGTTTTATGCTAAACCAAATATATATATTTTTAAATGACGTCCATTGTTTCCAGCTCTGTGCATAATGCTGTTGTGAATTCAACCCTTTCCATCATACGACATTTCTGCAGCAGACGACTGTTAACATATTTTGTCAAAAACTGGAAAAACTCTGAAATTGAATGGATAACCTATGACTTAAAGTTAAAAATATTGTGGTGAAAGATGAAATTGCTCACCATGAGCAATTTCACCTTTGGCCACAATGTTTTTAAAATGTGTCTGCAGGTGGTAAAGGGTTAAGAAATCAATTTTTATCAAACTTTTTTCATTATTTACCTTATTCATTGAAATACAGTGAAAGTGATTTTGCTAGCTTAAATAGCAATGTTTCAATTCCTAAAATATGTTAAAGAATTGAAAAATTGCTTCTTTAAGCAAGTAAAATCACTATCTTTCTTCATTGAATATGGCTAGTATTGTTAGAAGTTTGATAAATTTGCAATTTCATTCGGTGCTTTAATAAAATTAGCCAAACTGTTATTTACATTACTTCATATTCACTGTATTTGCATGTTCTGTCATAAATTAATTTGAAAATGTTCAACCAAACTTTCTTTTTCACAATACATATTATCTAAATGTATTTGTGGTTTTAAAGCAAAACTATTTGCTTGTTGTGTATTAATGGAATCAAATTTATGAAACTTCTAACAATTCTCACATCATTCAATGAATAAGGCTAGTGATTTTGCTCGCTTAAATAGCAATGTTTCAATTGCTCAAAGTATGTTGAAGAATTGAAAAATTGCTCTTTTAAGCAAGTAAAATAACTATCTTTCTTCTGGATATGGCTAGTATTGTTAAAAGTTTGATAAATTTGCAATATCATTAAGTGCTTTAAAGAATTAGCCAAACTTTTATTTTCATCAATACATATTCACTGTTTTTGCATGTGCTGTCATAAATTTATTTGAAAATTTTCAACCAAACTTTCTTTTTCACAATGTATTTGTGGTTTAAAGCAAAACTATTTGCTGTTGTGAATTAAGGGAAACAATTTGATCAATACTCGCATCATTCAATGAATAGCGCTAGTGATTTTGCTCGCTTAATTAGCAATGTTTCAATTGCTCAAAGTAAGTATGTTGAAGAATTAAAACATTGCTTCTTTAAGCAAGTAAAATCACTATCTTTCTTCATTGAATATGGCTAGTATTGTTCAAAGTTTGATAAATTTGCACTTTCATTAATGTGCTTCAAAGAAATTGCCAAACTGTTATTTACCTTACTACATATTCTCTATTTTTGCATGTGCTGTCATGAATTAATTTGAAAATGTTCAACCAAACCTTCCTCAAATCGACAATAAAACACTTGATTTCCAGGTGTTTCTCAAGTTGCTTGTAATAAGCAAGTTGAACAATTCCGGTTATCTGTCAGTACATGAAAACCATGCATTACTGATTAGTGATGGTGTCTAGCCTTTGAAAATGTAGTGGATAATGCTTATCAAGCATATATGAAATAAAACAGTTACCAGTTATTTTGCAATGTGTGACTGTCTTTCATTATGTTGTTTCTTTGTTCTTATTCAGTTGTCGCCATGTACTCTATTAATTTAATTTAAAGTGGTTGTAATTAGAAACACAGCATCTGCTTTAAAATCCTCCTGCAGCTGAGAGATTGAATAATGCTTTTCAGGTTGCTTTAAATAAGCAGTGTGGAAATTATCTGTTCTGTCATTAATATAGTACTGATTATTTATGTTTTGTATTTCAAGAAGCAAAAAAAAACCAGTTTCTTATTAGCCATCTTTAATTATATTGGTAATATTTACTTAGCACTTAAAATTAAGTTTTAAAATTCCATTTATTTCCATAAAATAAACTTAAGCTATTGTTATGAAAAAACTTTGCTCCATACAAACCCCCATAAGTGGTTTTTCAAATTGCTTGTAATAATCAAGTTGAAAAATCCTCCACA
>JAUELF010230075.1:13085-36310 GCA_031471495.1 Clinocardium nuttallii
AATCCATATATTGTACTGTTAAGAGGCAATCCCTTTTCCTACATCACACAAATAAGAAGTTTTCAAGTTGCTTGTCAAAACTTTGCTCCATACAAACCCCCATAAGTGGTTTTTCAAATTGCTTGTAATAATCAAGTTGAAAAATCCTCCACATCCACTTATTATTTGACAATCGAGTTTTGGATATTGTAATTTCATAATTTTCTCATCCGTTGAACTTTGCTTGACTCAATAACTATTGAGAATGAAGAAGTTTTCAAGTTGCTTGTAATAAGCAAGTTAAAAATTCTCCAAATTCACTTATTATTTGACAATAGAACTTTACTTTTCATTCTTTTACATAAATCCATATATTGTACTGTTAAGAGGCAATCCCTTTTCCTACATCACACAAATAAGAAGTTTTCAAGTTGCTTGTCATAAGCAAGTTGAACAATTCCTACTAACTCTCATATAGTACATGATCATTGAAAACTGGATAATGCTTAACACCAATGTTCCTATGATGAAGCGATTTCCAAATTATGATGAGAAATACTGATTCCTGCATCAGCAGAGTACAAAAAAACAGTTTGTAAATGTTAAAACTTGTTGTATACCTAACCAAACTATGTCTTGTTCAGTTATTTATAAATACAGTTTATATATGCACATATTCTTTTTCATGTTTGTCCCTCTCCACTTAAACCAAGGCAGTTCTACCTTAAGTACTTTCAGTACTTTGATTTCTACCAATTTCGTGTTAAATAACAGAGAGTTTGTCGTGACTGAGAGTAGGTGACTATTTTTTAATGTCCTTAAGTAGATGCTTTTGCTCTATGACTTCTCACAGTTCATTGTGAGGTTTTGAATATTTAAAATGAAGGAAAAGGTTGACTTAATATGAATAATAATATGGGTCATGTCATGTGAAAACAATCTTTGTAACTGCATAACCAGGAAAGCTCCATACTAGTCTGCACATCACAGCAGTCTGGTGAAAACTGTGCTGTTCATTGTCTTGGCTAACAACTTTTCTAGAAGAAACTGACAAAGCGGCAAGATGATTTATTGACTATACAAAAAAGCAATTGGGAGATTATTATGAACAATTATTTTCTCCAAAGACATGTTGAAGTATGCCTGGCTCATTTGATTTTTTTAAAACTGAGTGGTGAATACAGGTTAGCTTCTTAGTGCTTTTGACCAAAATATTTTTAAGCATTTTAAAGCATGGCCGCAACAGGACTGGGCTATTTTGGGCTATATGTTGTATTGACAACTTAAAAAAAATTCTCCTCCGAAAGTGTTTAGATGGTTTTTAAATAATTTTGTAGAAATATTCCTAGGGTGAACCTTTATTAGATTCCATCAAGCAATGTTGATTAGTCTAAAACTAATGCCACCAGGGGGCGGGGGCTTATATGACTAAAATTTATAAAATAATCCGGTAAGCGATCCAGGGCCATCATGGCCCTCTTGTTTATGAATTATGATGATGAGAATAATGATGATTATTAAATATGACCGATGCACTTATATATTTTCATAATATTCATTTATACAAACAGTGAAATATAACACACTTAAAATGCGTTCCTAATTAATTGGGTTAGCAGCAGTGATTGAACTTTGATAAATTAACGATAAATTACATTTAATCAGTAAAGAATCGCCCTTAAAAGTTTGTTTGCAAATTTGAGCTAGAATTTCTTCAATCTAAAAAAAAATCACCAAACATATTGAAGCGAAAACTTCGTGAATCGGAGAATAATCATCTTTAAAGGTGTGTTTGTAACCAAACAAATTTGAGCAATGACGGTCTTCCAACTACGGTGGCACTGAGGTTATGCTTTACATGTATATATCCGCAACACTTTATTTATATTGTGGCCAACTTAGTAACTTAGCCACAAGATAAAAAGTTGTGGCCACAACTTAGTTTAGCCAATTAAAACGTCCGTTTCATCTTTGCTGCTTTATGGTAAAAACACAGTAAGCTCCCCTGATAGTATATGTACAAATAATTTAGAATGTTAGCTTTATATATTGACTTAAGTGAAAAGGGGAGTAACAACAAACCAGATAAGGGACAGTAATGCGTTTTGAAAATGAAAATGTTGAACATTGGTAATCTCCCTTATTTTCATAGTATTACATTAACATTGCTATTTGTATGTGTATATGTACAAGTATACTAACTGGTATGTGGTTCTGTACGAGTATACTAACAAGTATATGTATATGTACTAGTATACTTACTGGTAGGTGTAAATGTACGAGTATACTAGCGGGTATGTGTGTATATACGAGTATACTTACTGCTACGTGTATACTACACTTAACTTGTGTGTGTATATGTAAGCGTTTACTAACTGGTTTGTATATATGTACTAGTAATACTAACTAGTATGTGTATATGTACGAGTATACTAACTGATATGTATATATGCACGAGGATAATAACCGGTATTTGTATGTGTACGAGTATACTAACTGGTATGTGTATATGTACGAGTATACTTACTGATGTACAGGTACATACACACTACACCAGTAAGTATACTCGTACATATATATACACATACCAGTTAGTATAATCGTACATATACACACCAGTTAGTATAATCGTACCGGTACACACTCACTTACGCCAGTTAGTATACTTGTGGAGATAGACACTCGTACACATACTAGTGAGTATACTCATACAGATACACATACCAGTTAGTATACTTGTACAGATACACATACATGTAGTATACTCGTACATATACACAAACTAGTAAGTATATGTGTACATATACACAAACCAGGTATTTACTCGTACATATAAACATAATAGTTAGTTTACTCGTACAGATACACAACTGGCGGTTATTAAATCAGGGGTAAGTAAGTAAGTAAGTAAATCATTTATTTTAGTGACATGTGTACAAATGAATTCAATACATATATACAAACACATATAAACAAATTAGTCACTATTAATATACATATATGGCATATAATGGTCCACTTACGCCATCGCTGAAACCATGTTCGTAAGTTGACGAAGTATTGCTGGCCATGAACTCATGTCATAACTTTGGTAGTGCAGACGTCTGCCAACGCCTCATGTTACTCCAATTCCTGCAGTTCTTTTCTATATCTCTGAAAAGACATATGTATAAAACATTAATATCTTTGAAATAACATTTCAATTAATTTAGGAATTTCCCTATGAATGATACAGACTTAATTAACAGTTCTTCTAACGAAAATACAAATGAAAGAATACTATGAAAATAATGGAGATAACCAATGTTCAACATTTTCATTTCCATAACGCATTACTGTCTCTTATATTTATTTTACTCCCTTTTCCACTTTAGTCAATATATAAAGCTAACATTCTAAATTTCAAGTTTTCGCCACCGAATATGCCTTCTCCATTTTTACATCGTGTATGCATTTCTTTTGCAATAGGCAATGATATAAAATCTTGAATAAATGACGGTAATATTCCATCGAAAGAAATAGCATTGGTCAAAAAGCAGCCGATTTCCATTCCGGGACTACTAGCACTACCCGCGCATAGGGCATTGTCATCTTCCCTAGCACTCTGGGGATCAAAATGGTAGTTGAAAACAAAAGTCCAATTTGCAATTAAATGGATCTACTTCTAACGTTCCATTACACCAGAATTCAGAGTAGAAATGAGGCAATTTTGCTTTGTACTATGACGCAAAGTCATCACTGAATAACGAGCACACTCTCCAATTAAAAATACCAATGGTAGCTTGAGATATGCCTGAATCACACCTCTCTACTATCTTAGATAAATAATCGTTTTTTCCCGTTTTCATCCCTAAAAACAACTACACAAACTATAAAGCATATACTACAACTTCAACGTTCTGTGCACCATCAATCGGAAAGGCAATCGCCTTGACGATAGCATTATATCGCCAAGAGTTCTAAAGGCAGCCACGCCTGTAACAGGTAACTCCAATTCCTGCAGTTCTTTACTATATATCTCTGAAAGAACATATGTATAAAACATCAATAGCGTTTCAATATTATATCAATTGATTTAAGAATTTCCCGATAAGTGAGCATATGAATCAAGTTCTTCTATCGATAATTCAAACCAGGATGCTCGTTACTATGCAAACAAATGAGATAACCAGTGCTCGACATTTGCATTTTCATAACGCATTGCTGTCCCTTACCCGGCATTTGTTCAAGCTTTTACTACTTTCGTCAATATATAAAGATCACAATCAGAGTTTCGAGTTTTCAGCGTTTAGAGTTTTCAGAAAATTCTCCATTGAAAGAACATAACATTAGCCAATTCTAATTCCGGGACTACTAGCACTCCCCACGCATAGGAAACGTTCATCTTCCCTAGCACTCCAGGTATTTAAGTGGTATGTGGGACAAGAAGTCCACATCCTAAAGACTACTAAAATTAAAATACTCATCGACTATATCCCGAGCACTGGATCCCGCTGTTTTACCCTTATTGTTGGTCACTCGTCCGCATTACCCACATCATACCGTTCTTTTTCCGGAGTGTCCGTTTTGTTGAAGCCCGGGTCTGACACATGTACAGTTGCGGCTGAAAAACGTGTTCTTGACGCACCATAACCAGGACCAGAGTTTCTAATGGACCCCTATACCTTGTCCTCGAATATCGGTTACTCAAGGATGTATATCGTTGCTTATATCCTGACTAGCACCGACCTCCTGTTAGCACATGTTTAACAACCACGCGGAACTCAATGTAATGTCAGTAGAAAAGAAGAAGACAGAAAACACACGTCTGAGTCGGTCAACTCCCCAACGCTGAATGATGTAATAGCACAACGCGCGTATACGAATTCCCATGCAGTGATACAGTGCGACCTATCGGAGCTAGACATAACAAGGGACATCAATTTTCGTCTAATTCGTTACTCTCAAACGAAGAAAATAATATATACGACTTTTGAGATAAATTGCAGCAGATAACCTGTGGAAATGTGGTGTTAACCTTTGATAAACACATAGATAGGAGTCTTGCTATGAACAGTAATTATCATATGTAATTAGTTGATTTATCCGTGTACACGTAAGAAAAGCCAGCCCTGATAACTGTCAAGGCAGTATACTTCTCAAATTGCCATTTTTATTTTTAAATAATCTTTAAGATATCAGTATGATAAGTGACCCTCTAATCCCTGTTACACTCAACCTAAATGTGTAAATCATACCGTCGTGCCAATTTGAGATATGTGTACTCAACGGTCATCAATGTATGATCCTTAACAATGAACATTTTTCTAATAATTTTAGCCACTTTTAGCCAATGGCTTATGAATACTAATTTACATGATTATTTGCTATGAAATATGACATTTACAGTATAAATAAGGTTTTCTATGGAACGCCTTAACTGCCTTATTCGACGTTACAACTTGATGTTCAGTTGCAACATCATTGCATATGACGCATTCACATTGATGTGTGACCCTTTTATATGTACATATGATGGCATCCTTATTACGATTGACGGCATTATCATTACATGTGACAGAAAGGTCATTTTGTGTAAACAATACGTGTGATAGTTATACCCTAATATGTGACTGTTTTATATATATATGCGACGACACAAATATAATACATGTGCCTGTTTTATAATAACATGAGACTGAATAATCATTTTGTGTGGTGGAGTCAACATTGCGTGTGGGAGTTTCATCTTTATATGGGACACATTAATCCATACATGCGACAACATTTCTAATACATGTGACGGTTATATCAGTATACGCTCTATGTAATGCTCTTGTCGTTACGGGTGACCAAATGTTATATACGTGTGACCAAATGTTCTTTACCTATACGTGTGACCAAATGTTCTTTACGTGTGACCAAATGTTCTTTACCTATACGTGTGACCAAATGTTCTATACGTGTGACCAAACGTTCTTTACGTGACATACTCATAAGTGAAGGGATATGCAAACATAAACCAAATATCTCCTGATGCAGTATCAATGAAATTGACCTGTCTACTTATGAGGTTTCGTAGTTGTGTTTTATCTTTTGTGGCGAACAATATGATAACGAAGAACTGTCACTCAGTATTGTCTTTAAGTTTTGTTGTACCGGGGCAAGAATTCAAAAATTTTGCCGTGCAGTGTTTATAACAACAGCCTATGGTTAGGTTGAAGCAATGGTCCATGTTGTTCGCCGAGCCGCGACGGATCAGTTTGTAAATTCTAGTTATTTCATTAAAGGGGTGATGTATTCAAATACAGATTAGACGGTCATTGTTTCCGACAATCGACAAAATACATTGTCTACAATCTTCACTCGTCTTCAACCCAATAGCTTATCAAGTTACGTGGATAGATAACTATTTACCTGGAGAGGTTGTTATATGGAGTACTTGGGCAAGCAACCATGAAACAAATTAGAAAGGGAGGTGAGAGTCTTGAAATTAATTGAAATACTGTGGAAATTGTTTTTAAACCTTTGCTGTTTTATTAATCATAGAGGAGCTGGGTCCTTCTGAATGGAGATCTGTCTCTCGACTAGAATTGAATCGATGTCCTTTTAATCAAGAGACGAGCGGCTGGGCCAATCCAAGTGAAAATATGACACTAAATACTCATCTATCTACTTCCATTTATTAGTATAACTCGTTATAAATTGTCAGTTTAAAAATCCAAACAAATGTGTTATCATTAATACAACATGATAAATTAGACTATACCATGAAATTTAAGCCAGGTGACACATGTACCCAAAATTAAGACGCAGGTTAAAACTGGAAATACCGTATTATAGTATAGGCGAATAGTGGCGGTTTACGCTTTACATAAACACGATTGCACACACACCTTCACTATCCGCCTTGATGAAGAAGCTCAATATAGTGTTTAACCTCTGCTGGAAATCATTATCATCATCAATCTTTGTTTCATCCTATTCAGAAGTGTTTATTATAAATTCAAACAATACAAATACACACAATTGTATACAACTACATATGGGGGAAGACGTGTAAAAAATAGAGACAAAGATATATATATATATATATAAAGAGAGAGAGAGACATAGACATATAGGGAACACAAAGAGAGACCGAGATACAGAGACAAAGAGAGGGAAAGAGACATATATATATAGAGAGAGAGAGTAGACACGTGTCTGTGACAATTTAACGTGTAGTTCGAACAATAGACATGCTCAACTTCAAACACTTGACCAAAACGAAATGAAAAGCGCTCAATAGGGACGGATGAAATCCAAGCGCACATCGTTTCATATAGTCACGTAACTATATACATAAACGTTACCATGACATAAGAATATACAAAAAAAGAAATATTGCTGTGAGGATGTTGTTAAATTTCATTTTCCAATATAATAACCTGACAATTCCGTATCAATACAATGTTTTCAAATTGATTCAAAAGAAAAGTAAACCGAGTCTACGTAATCTTGTAGTATATTTGTATGTTGCATATTTACGTGAAAGAAACACATTATCTTGCACACATCCGATTCGAGCTTACCATTAACAAAAGAACAGAGACGTAATAAAAGACTACACTACACTGCATAAATAGCATATATATCACATCTGTTGTCTTTGATTATAAAACAAAACCCAATCATTCAACTATTTTAAATCAATCAATTATTTTAATAAAATTTAGTGAAATATACACAATAACACACACTTGAATATCAATTTCACAAAGAAGAATACAAATAGTGTAGTTTAAGCTAAAATGTATTGAAATCGAAGCTACAAGAATGTCGACCGGAGACTGTATCCATGACTCGCTTGTAAGTAAGTGGCTATTGTAGTGTTTTGTAGTGAATTATATTTTTTCTGTGAAAGAAATAAACACAAAATAAAACATATGTGACTTAATGTTTAGAAATCAGTAGGTGGTAGATCATTAATACTTTCCAAGAACCTGGATACAACGGCTACGGACGTCTTTAAGTGAATGATCGAAGCAACACTATGCATACACATGATTTGACTACGTTTAGATGTTTAAACGTAATAGGTTAATCTATTTCTAAGAAAGCGCGCCAAACCCATTAAATCTTCGCTATGGAAGCTACCTCGTACATTGTGGATGGTAAACGCGTCAGTCAGTTTGGTCAACGCTGATGCGTATAAGAAAACTCAAACTAAGATTAACAACATTGGCACCGTTGATAATTCAGTTTTATGAAATGAATTGGACAACAATACTATTATTCAATGTCTCAAACGTATAAGTGTTAAAGCTTTAAGCATGATCAGCCCAAACTTGACCACTATTCAGTTAGGTCAATGCTGATGCATGTAGGAAAACCTTTGATTCATAACATTGACACAGTTACATGTATTGACCATGTTCGACGTATCTAACCTATATGTGTTGCAGTTTTAAGCATGTTAAAGTTGGTCAACGCTGATGTATATTAGAAAACTCTAACCAAGATTTACTGCATTTTGTTTTCGTTAATCATTCTTGACCGCTATAAGGGTTTATTTATACTTACACGCGTATTAAATGTGTTCAATATACATTGACTTAATATGTTAGAAGCCACATTAAGCCTTACCTGTTGCAGGAAGAACATACGTTGGGGGTGGGCTGAAATATATATACACAACAATTAGTCGTTTTCAAATAAAGATATCAATATACTATTGTGCGGTCTTTGGAGATATACATCAAATAGTCTATGTTTTGAAATAAAACACTATTACCTCGAGTAAGGTGAACCGAATAAAGTATTAGTCACTTCATTTTCACAATAAGTTTCAATCAATGTATATTAAGTGTCTTCGAGCACTCGTCTGGATTAAGATAGTTTTATGGTTCCAAATTGATGTAACATCAAGGTTTTTTGGGGTTATACTACTATTGTTAGAAAGAAATATATTTACCACCCTTCTTTCTACCCATATATGAAGATTCATAAAGTGTTCCTACTTGCAGGCGTACTGTGACGCATCTGAATCAGACGACTCTTTAAAACATTGTAGTGAAAAAAGAAATTATTCATGCTGAGCACCTTTCCAACTCTGTCTTGATCTATATCCAATAAATATCCTTTTTATTTTTAAGGAATGTCCTTATATTTTGCCTAGACTTGCTGCAGATTTTTGTTTTTGATGAAGCCAAGTGACTAGGAGAAAATTATGTTTATAAACGCTGTATTCAAATATTTAATTTATTTGTAGGAGAAACATACTAGAGGTGTTATGTGTATTAAGGAATCCGCCGTGGTCGAGTGGTTAGCAACGGGGATTTGAAACGGGACGTCCCAGGTTCGACCACCAGTCGGGGCACGACCGTATTGGTGGAGTGCCCTTGTGCAAGGCACATTTTCTAGCCTAGTACTGGTTTTGTTTACTCATGGATCTTGAATAAGTAAACTGTCGCCGTGATATAACTGACATAATGTTTGAAGCGGCGTTAACCCCACCCCCCACCCCAAACACCACACACACAAACACCACACACACAAAAATGTATATAATTAAAGAAATCAGGTAAATTAAAATTCATGTTTACCTTTCGTCGGGTGTGTGAACTGTCGACAGCTTTCTGCAAAATAAAAACAAATGCGATTAGGCGAGAAGATTTTTAAACAATAATTAAGATTGTATCATTGTGTTAATTTGCTTCTTATGTTATTTCTTAATTTGTTCAAGAAATTACCATAAGGCCGGTTTGGAGCTTAATACAATCATGCTCTTTCTCCACAATCGAAATCAATGTGTATTACATTAAGTAAAACACTATAACTCTGGGCAATGTCGATTGGTGAGACAGTAGTTAAGATTTTCACTGTATTATTCAGTTGTATTAAGTCTTAAAATCACATGACGCTTATATAGTGTTCCATTTCCTAAGAACAGAATAACATTGTTTGTGTTGTTATGTAATGACTCGAGTAATAATATCATCTTTTGGTGACAACTCACTTCAATTTTATATCTTCTTTGTTCTTAATTAAAGGATTATTTGCCAAGCGGAATGTACACATATCATTGTGACTTTGTCGACAGGCAAGATCGAAAGCCGATTTACCCTGGTCGTGGTCCGGAAGTCATTGGATGAAGGTAATGACCAAATACCATTTACATAGTTTGTAAACTTTACTCAACAACTTGTCTAACTCTCCTCTTTTGATTCGTAAATTTCTTATTTATTCCACACTGGATTCAAAATTCTGTTGCTTTCACTGCACACAATATCCACGTTTTCTGTTCATTTTGCCTATTGTCTTAAGCCTACACAAACAACTGAAATTAAATATTCGGTGACTGGCATGTACATAACGTTTTATTAAGTAGTTTCAAACTTGATGGTCCGTATGACAAAACAAAGACAGCGTGCCGTTTGGATGGTACAAAGTTGAATTTCGAATAGACATTATGCCATTCATTGTTTAAACTCATATACTGTACTATGTTTTAAATCCTTGTTTGTCCGTTTATCAATATACTACAATGCATAATCTGATGTAAGTTTGACCTGATTGTCCATTTTAGGCCGCTTGATTATTTGGCATCAACGTCAAAGCTATTACACATTTCAAAACAAAGTTTGAGCGCATTGGTGACATTGCCGACGGACGCATACGTACTTGTAGACATGTGACATCCATAAGTCAGGATAGAGCTAAGGACTTAATTTAGCACAGTTGCATAACAGTCATTAGATAAACTGCGGTCACACTGGATATAAATGTGCTCTGTTAGTTGTGACATTTGATTTTCAGTCAACCTCAGATTAACGAGCCAGCTTAATGAACTATTATCCGAATGTTTTGGTGTTACTCTTCCATTGAAACAAATGTTTGTATCGTACTTTCATTAACATATTCCAAGCAATAAATCAATTAGCTATACCATTCAAAGTGTGGAGTAAGAACAGTTGTTTAGTTTGATGCGATTGTCATTCGTTAAATATATCGTGTGGAGTTGCAGGGATTAAACATGTCAAATGTATATAAATCACTTACTTTTTCATAGTGACCACAGCATAGGACAGACAACATATCGTACATACTGTGACCGCCAGAAGGCACGTAAGAACAATAGACACGGGACTGTAATCCTCCGACTTTCTGGATTCTAAAAGTAAACATATATATAGTAAAAATGACATTTATCTTTTAAACAAGGATGCTTTACAAAAACCTATGTGATTGAATACTGCCACTCCTATTACTACTTCTTAAACTGCTGATGGTGGTAGTAGTTAAACACTACTATACACGTAATACTTATTATAAAAGAGGATTTTAGTATCATTTAAGCCTTCTACATTTAGCATGTAACAAGATGAACACCCGGAACAACCAGATTAACAGAGTTATAACAACCGCCTCATCTCACCTCTGTGCTTTACCACAGGTCTGATTAAAAACGATGAGTGCATACCAATAATCAGAAATTCGTCCATTTGCATGAACGTGCAGTTTACATTTCTTTCAAAAAAAAGAACGAGAAGAGCACACGCTATAAGCGGCATTAAGTGAAAACAGGGCCTTGACACACATATACACACAGTCTCATAGGAACTTTCAACGTCCACGCAAACTTAGAGGGCAATATACCTAACTTCCGACGAAAACCTTAAATTGTAACTTATGTTTCGATCCCACATATATTTATATGAATATATGACGGGAATGACACACGACACGGTTTAAATGAGCCGTGGTCCAAACGACCCAACCTTAGCGTAATTATAAAACGTTTGTACACGTGTCTGCCAGTAATTCCATGCTAGATGATACATACTTATATGGCTATACAGAGGCTTTTTAACCATTCTATGACTATTTGCGAACTGTCAGAGTCAGATCACACTACAGCGAATGCACTGGCCGATCGTACCTTTCGTACCTTCCGCAGCTCCTGTCATTGCTGAAGTTGTCGGTTTAGGAGTCGTGGTTGTAGTGGTCGTTGTGGTTGTTACCTTACTCAAATCAACATCTGAAATGTGTTCAAATATCAAATCATGGAATTCTACTACTAGTCCGATATATATTTTACTTGCAAATACGCAATAAGTGAATAGTCTCGATTCTGATTACTGCCAAGCTATATATAAGTCAAGTATCAAACGCTTCTTTAATGACACATATTGTAACATACTTTGCAGAACAAATGGTGAACATTAAATGTTGTTTTTTTTTCAATCCCTTATACGATTTGAAAAAACCGGATCGTAGTATAGTTTTACCTGCGGCGTACGGGCGGGCGGGCTATTTCCAGTATGTTGTCAGCTCAAAAACGTTAGAAGCCTTTGTCCAGCCATCACCAAATTTGGCCAAAATATGTATTGGGTTAATATCTCGGACACGTTTGATAACTAGCCATATCGCTTTAGTCAATCGAGAGTTATCGCTCTTTAATTATTGAAACTACCAAAAATTGGTCTTGTCAGCTCAATAACTTCAAAAGCCTTTGTCGAATCATCACCAAATTTGGTCAGAACGTGTATTGGTATAATATCTCGGACAAGCTTGATAACTAACCATATCGCTTTAGTTTATCGAGAGTAATCTTCCTTTAATTATAGAAATTACCCAAAATTGATCTTGTCACCTCAATAACTTTAGAAGCATTTGTCCAATCATCACCAAATTTGGTCACAATGTGTATTGGAGTAATATCTCGGACAAGTTTGATAACTAGCTATATCGCTTCATCGAGAGTCATTGCTCTTTAATTATATACATTACCTAAAATTGGTCTTGTCAACTAAATAACTTATGAAGCCTTTATCCGATCCTCACCAAATTAAGACAATATGTTGATCGGCAGAATATCTTGGTCAGGTTTGATAACTTACCACGTTATCTTAGTCAATACACACTTATGTCCCTCGAAATGACCAAACCTGTACTAACAGTGTCCGCTCTCTAAGTTTGGCTGATGTACAACCAATATACTTGGTACTATACTTGGTCTCAACAAACAGGACGGGCGTATTTTGTGACAGTTGGTGCTCTTGTTAAACTATGTATTGTTTCAGAAAGTTATTTTAAATACTATGATTACTTTGAGTGGCGATTACATATGGCTTTCGGAATCAATACATATTTCATGAAAGGAATTACGGTCCTTATATTATTTTCGGCGTGCGAAACAAAGATCCTATTTTCAAAAGGACGAAAATAGAGAAAGAATATATTACCGAAACAATATCTAAGAGGACAAGTTGATGGTATGTCTACTAGACAGTACACCGTGTAGTAGAGACAGTTCTTCATTCGAAGTTGAAATACTTCGTGACAATTGCTGTCGAAATCGCTGACACACGCTGTCCTATCAACTACGCCACTTTCAAAGGAGGGTATACTTCCTGGAAAATACAGACGTAGATAAGCATTGTTTAAGTTATCCCGAACCTATAAACAAAACAGCCATGAAAATAAAAAGAAATCTGCAGAGATGAGTTGGAAGTTATTGGTGCTCTTAAAAGCTATTATCTCGTACTTCTAAATATATATGTTGAACACAATATCAAAGTGACACAATAAGCATAGATTGACACAGGCGAGCTTTATGGTATATTTTCGAATATAAACTTTTTAGAAAGCTGGCACAGTCGTTTTCTGTAAAATAAAGTGATAGGAAATTCCTTTTCAGGGCTAAATTGATATATAATGACATTTTCAATAATGTATTAGGACGTTATAATATAAAATTACGCTCAACAAGATATATTACAATGATTCCTGCGCGAATAATCCCGTATATAAACATGTATTGACACAGATATATCTGCCGCATTGATTTCCCCCGAAACACTCCGCCCTTAGTTGTATGCCATTATTACCATTCAATAATTTGTTTGCCTGACATATGCGGGAATTAACCTTGTTTTTTCCGATTCCGAGGTTGAGATTGATACGAAATATTACATAGTTTATGGATATTTGAAAATTCATGGACCTTTGCAACCAGAAAGGGTTCAGACTATCGTGTATATTCGTGCAGTTTTGTCTTGATCTACACTGTTAGCCAATTATGTCGCAATGATTTAAAATGCTTTGATGACGCTTTCGACACACAATATATATAGGAGTTCGATAAAACATGCAGACAAACATGTTCGTACAACAGTAATAATTATTCTCACCGCCTCGGTGGTGAGGTGTTAGACTACCGCATTGGTACACGATGTCGCGAGTTCGAACCCGGTTAGGTCATACCAAAGACTAGGATTGTAATGGCTGCTCTCCTTTGCGCACAGGGTTGAGGAGTTAGTATTACAACTGACTGGCTGGTGTCATAATAATGGACTAGTAGTACTTGTAACTTACCCAGGAAACGCCGTGTTATAATAACATTGTTGAAAGCGGCGTAAAACACCAAACAATCAATTCATAATTACACCAAGGCCGGTTTTCCAGGAGGAACACTCAAATAACGATCACAGGACAAAACAAAGCTTACCGTTTACCCAGATCGGATATTGTGTTCCACATGACTCTGTTTTAACTGACACCGTTGTCATGTTGTAGTTACTGGCATACCAGACCCCTGGGTTAAGTGCAAATAGGTCACAGTATTTTGTTTTATCAGATGTGGCCTCAGTATAACCTATAGACGGGTGTCGGGTGTCCACGTACGGGAAATCAACAAACCTGCCCCATGGACACGGATCTACAGGAATATAACGACAAGTTAGTACAAGGGGTGTATTGTGATACCGAACGATCGGCTAGTCCTAGTTAAAAGCTGTAATTTAATTGGTATTCTCAACAAGCAGTGTTATAAGGACAGTTTAAAAACGCCACTGATATGAACATTTTAAGAGAAGTTTAATTTAGATGTTGTTTTTTCAGAAACAAGTAACACAATAAATTGTTCGTGTTAGACAATTATTTCTTTTCAAACGACTTTTAACTGTTGCTGCATATTTTCCATGAATCGTTTCTATCATCATTTGTGGATAAAACTTTGCAAGTATCAAATTGACACAAAATGAAACAATTGTTTTAAAAATGTTTCTCAAAAGTTCCGACTGCAAACAGGTCTTATAATTAAGTTATAATCCTCCCTATATTATTTTAAGCAATAATATCCTTAAATAAATGTATATAAAGATTATTTAATCTGTGAGCAACAGTCTTACGTATAGTATTGAAACCTTATTCAAACTAGGTATATGCAACTAAAAACATGTTGAAACCATCTTGCCTAGATTGAAGGACAACTTCAATAGTATATGATTAAACACAAACATTGTATGGTTTATGGTATTTCCTAGGGTAAATTACCAGGTTTGATTGATATGGGTTTAGCACAGTTTTCAACAGGGGATTTGATAATGGTTATAGCATCGTGGCTTTGTATTTCCTTCCTTTTTGCAACATTATATCACCGACCAATCTTCCCAGGCAACCGCATACCTTCCCCATAGACTGTTTAGGCATTTTGCTAGAGTTTGATACTGACTTTATCAAGCATCGGCTTTTTCCCTAAAATACTCCTTGGTTACAGAACCCCAGACCCCTGGATTGACAGTCCTGTGTGTTAACTACCCCGCCACACAGTGAAGATACAGATCAGAATGTTTGGAGACAAATCGCCTTAACTCCTGTGATCTGCATCAACTATATGTTTGTGCATCACATATAGTGATGTGCATTTTCACTAGTAAAACATATAACATTAGTAGCTCATTTATATTTACCGTCAATGCTCTGGCATAATTCCGCGTGACATCCTGAAATAAAAATAGTATTACATGATAGGTAATACTAATATAAAGTGCCTATGATACTTTGAAGAGGTCCGTGGTACTTCATATATGCGATCAAATTATGATTAATGATTGTTGTTTATGAAATAATAATTATATTCATAATGATAGTTTTAATAATGATAATTCTTATACTATTATAGATGACAATATGGAAGAAGACAGATAGAGAAATTAGAGAAGAACAAAACTAGACTGAATCAATCGTGATTTTAAAACCGTATGCGAGTTCTTTTCTTTACCATTTTTTAACATTTCTAAGCTTGAATTTGCCATTGGAAATATTGTCAAAACACATAAGAAATACTCATAACAATATTTTCATTGTTTGTCTTTAACTTACCCTCCAAAGCAAATACATAGAAAATAATGGATATCCATTTAAGCCACATGTTTGCGCACAAAGTTTCACTCACATCCAAACCTATTACAATTGTCGATAAAATATTAAATGATATCAAAGTATCGCTGTAGTGCAACATATATTTTTTTTACACTCGCACTGATTATATCAAAGGCCATTGTTTACAACATCCTTATCGTTTATTACATTACACCACAACGACACTTCAGCTACCTCGTTGAACATAATTTATGATACTACAATTGGATTACCGTTTACTTCTTTCAACCGTTTCCCGGACATGATATTTTGATAGTCTTTAGTCTTGAAAACATACTAGAAAATAATGGTTAAACTCATAGCTTTTTTTTAGATGACTACATTTTGTTCTTTTACAAAAAACAGGGGTATTCAACTCTTTCTAAAATATGTGGGGTATAGTTAAATGGATACAGTGTGAAAGTTCGTACACTCAAGAAGTATTTTTCTTCCAATTAAATAAAAACAAATGTGGAGGAAAAATGAGAAACCGGTCTTGATGAGAATTTTTTCCTTTTCTGATATTGATTTATTTTCTCTATAATGTTAACCGTTCTTTAAACCTTTTACACATACATACACTTTATGATTGCTATGCAGCTGGTAACTTCTGGAAACATTGTGCCAAAAGGATTAATTGCTCATTATGAGCATTTCCTCCTTTTGTCACAATGTTTTCAACACTTTTCAATAATTGTTCTTTCATTAATAGTGTTATTTTGCCTAATGCTTTCAAAATTATCTGTTGCAGGTTTGATGTATGTGGGAAAGGGATGAATTGAATGCCGTTGAAAACATCTAGGAAAAACCTAAAGTATAGTGATTGAATAGAGTTGAACAAATTGTGGCAATTTCTCCCTTTGCCACAATGTTCACAAAAGTCGTCCAACGGCTTCAACTTTTTAATGTATTCCTGATGGAAATTCAGAAACTAATTAAAGGATCAATTTCTCCCTAACCCACATACTACAGACGCTTTTCTGAAATTGCCTCGGTAGCAGACGAGATATGAAAATATTATTTTCGAAAAACAGCACTTGACATAATCTTGATTTCAACAAAACAAAAACGTTTTCAATGACAATTACTGACACAGTCTTCATTTCAACAAAACAAAACCGATTTTAAGTACAATTACTGACATAATCCTCATTTCAACAAAACGAAAACGTTTTCAAGGACAGTTATTGACACAGTCGTCATTTCAATAAAACAAAATTAATTTTAAGTACACTTACTGACATAATCTTTATTTTAACAAAACAAAGCCGTTTTCAAGAAGCTATTTTTTTCACTTGAATTACCGCGATGTCATGTTTGCCATGTTTCATGTAACAATTCATCTAATCTTTCAAAATATACAGGCAAATTATGAGATCTTCAAAGAATAACAAACACCGTTTTCTAAAAAAAATTTAAAAACATGGACCTTGACCTTGATCCGATAATTTGATTGATTCACCTGAGCTAAAGGTTCAAGATCACTCTCCGACCTTCGTCTGTCGACATTAATTATTATCTTTAAACAACATATTCTCGTAAACCATGGGACCACTTACAACCTAACTTCACTCGAATGAACACTTGGTGATCCGCTTTCAAATTGTTCAAAGATAATTTCTAAGAAGAACTTTAATTGCTGCAGCATCAGTAACCAACACAATTTACTAGAAAAGCTCATCTACAAAACAAATTCAAGCCATATTATTTAGTTGAAAAACATGGCATCTCGAAGGCATCAGAAAAGGGGCAAACTAATATGTTTTCAGAAAGGTTCCTTCAGTTTTCCTCTACATAAAATTTTCAAGGAACACTGCTTGGTTAAAAGACATATGCAGATGGGGTCAGAAAAGGTGTATACATGTAATTAACTTTTAGCTTCAAATGACATCTCTTCCTTATCCACTTGACCAATTTCAGGTTAACTTAATAAGCATGTTACTTTGTGGATCCCCTTGCCAAATTGTTCAAATATATACATTATATACAGAGCTTTGGTCGCTGCGGCATCATACTGTGAGAAAAATGCATTTACTTTAAATATGTTCAAGCCAAATAGATTCGTTAAAAAAGATGGCCAACAGACAGCATCAGAAAATGGACACAATGACAAAACTTTAAAGTGTCATTATTATTATAATGGTTCTCGTCTGATTTCAAGTAATTTTAGCAGGCATGTTCCATTATGGACACTGTACATACTTGATTTTTTGCGAAAGATAGTCGCCAGGCGGTATCAGAGAAGGGGTAAAAGGAACGTTTATCTTTAAACGACATCTCCTCCTAAACTAATGGACCGATAACATTCAATATTCAAAGGAATGTTCATATGACGGTCCTCTTTCGAATTGTTATAAATGCATTATTACACATGAAGCTCACATTATGTAAAGGAACCATCATAATTGGTCATTAGATTATGATCGACTACCAATACTAATTAGATAACATCGATTGAGGGATGAAATAAACCATTTGAGAGTATGTTTATCCGCTTATAAAATGTTATTAAATTATTAAAATGATTCATTTTAATATGTATCGGAATTGCAATTATTAAAATGAATGCTGAACTACAGCAGTTACTTTTTTGTTTACGTTCGTTGGTTGTTCTTCATAATTAAATTGTCAAGGTGTACTCAGTACACTCAAAGTTAGGAATGTAGTTACAGTATATATATGAAACCATTTTGCCGACAAACCACATGTGTTTAAGTCTATAGATACGTTCTATTTTAGCATTTTAAATGCTTTATAAAACATTCTCATAAGTTTCTTAGGCTTACAACAGCAAACAATAAAGAACAAAGTGACATCAAGTTGAGTTACAATCACACGATAAGATGTTTAGAGTTAAGTTATTGCATTGCATAAGCTGATTTATTAACGCTTTGTAAATTATTATGTTTGGGCTATTTTGACATTGGCACTAAGATGACGTAATGACTACGAATACATCCTTAAGTAGGATATTTTTTATAGCGTTTAGGTGAAAAGTAATAAATAAAGGATACTTTATGACAATGTTATTTCGTGTGTAAAACCGTTTGAATGCTAGAGAGATTAGGATAGCCTGGACTGAAATGTAACAAGTACTTGAGAAGTAGGATGTGAGTACTTGGTGCATCGGTATTCAAACACTCAGCATGCGGATGTTTTCAGTCTACGGGAAGCAGCCATTTAGATTTGATGGTATGAATGAAAATATCGCGTATTTGCAATTGATGCTACATAGCAAGTACATGTAGCAATAGTATAACGTCAACTACATGCCACTAAAGACTTTGAAATTTACAGTACAATATCCCTATTAATTAGGCCACTTTGAGGAAACGTCTCGCCCCATTTGAGTTTATAACACAACAAAAGTATGTGGACATATTGCCGGTCAAAAATATACTGCCTTTCAATATGTATATATTTTATGAATCAACTGAAAAGGGTAAATAAGTTCATTAGTATTGAAGTGTAAAACAATGCTTCTAGTTTAAATATTTCCTTTTGATTTACTCTTGGTTTGTTTTCTAACGGTTAAGTTCATATAGCTGTTTCAGTGAAGGTGATTTATACAATGGAATGGTGACTTGCAATTTGATGACAGAAAAGAAAATCCTGTTAGAAGACGTTTTTGTTCAGGCTTTTGTTCAACACACACTAAATGACATAAACAAACAGTGTAAAACTAACACTTCGGAATATAAGTACGGACAAGAGCAATGATGTAGGTCTCTTACCTCGTATTTATGATGAATAACTCGTATACTTGTATATAAGTTGAAGTACAAATACGATACTGAAGTATGTGCTGAACAACTTCAAAGCACTTCAAAACATTGAATCGTAGCATGTTATCAAACACAAATAAATCTAGTTAAATTGACATGCGTAATAATAACCCAGTTTGCGTCATTTGAGCACTATCTTGCCAAACGTACGTGTGAGACAATGTATGCAGCTAGAGATTGATAACAGAAGTGATCAAAAAGTACATTGGTCTTCATTTGCAGCTAGCATTGAGTTTGGAAAGTTCCGAAAACATGTCATTGGTCAAACACAGATAGGAAAATAATTCAAACCTAAACAAAGTCTTCACTTCACATTCTATTGCCCCTATATGAACGTCGTGCCGATGTGATCGGTGCACATCCGCTTTGTCGGTTTCAACTGTTCAAAGAGCATTTGGGTGCACATACAATTACAAGCCCGCGTTACCATTTTTATTGCACTAACGTGCACTCTTATGATCCCCGCATTCTCTCATGACGTAAGTGATGTCATTTCCATGGTATCTGATCAACAGAAAGTACTTATCGGTCAAGACGGGTAAATAAATCCAGAGCAAATACTTTCAGTAAAATGTTGTGTTTCGAAGAGTAATAGTAAGTCGGAGACGATCATAATGATTTAAAAGACGCATGGCGAAAGATTGTCAGATATTGAATACTACAATACGTTCCGAAATAGGCCTTCATGTAATGCTTACGACAAGCCAATGTCAGGCCGTCCCGCTAATAAAATTCGGGCGTTATTTCATTTTCTTTAACGTTATCATTGTGTTCAAAGAGAAAGATATATAAAATAAATATGGCACTAGTCTTAACACTTTTCCAACAATTTGGTAATGTTATCTATGTTTGTCACAATATCATCGATTTGAGAGGAGTCTAATACAAACAATCTTGGATTCAGAAATGCAATAGGCTTAGGTATGAAACTGTTGTAAGTACTTAGTAAGTAGCCATTGTACAAGTATATGAGATGGAAACTCTCTTATTAAAATTGTAAAAATTATTCTTGGCTTAAACATATAATAGTTAAACTTAATTTGCATGTACATTATATGTCTGATAAAGGACACGACTTGTTATTCAACTTGGAACAAGCTGTTCATATCCAAGCAAAAAAACCTTTCCACGCGCAAGTGCCAATTCTGTTTAGCCATGATACTAAGTGTGTTTTGTAAACGAGGACGAGGCCCCTCAACCTGTAAAGATAGGGCATAACAGACACAAATACATACCTCTCTTATTTGTTGTAAGGATTGCTGGGTGCATATTATTTGCCATATACCACAAAAGCGATATATTTCAAATGCGAGACAGGCAAATTTATGGCTACGCTTTGATCAGAAATCTAAAATAGATTCGGTATTTTGTAATATTCACAAAGCGTTAAGAGAAACTTTTTTAGCACATTATTAAAAGATTTCCATCAATATCCTTCAATATCCGGAATCCCGGTGATTTACGACAAATCCTTATATCGTCAACTTAAACAGGGGAAATTGCCTAATGGACTCGCTTGGTCGAAATATTTGAGAATCAGATAAATACTTTTTACGAATTTATTTTCAGTGAATGAAAATAAATACGTGGATACGGTGCAAGAGTATGAAATAAATTTCAGAAAAGATTGCAAATGAACCTTCAGCTTGTTTTAATCACTCACGGGCTCTATACCGAGCCAGTTCTCACGCCGTTTGACGAACCCGAGACAGTTGGTACAAGTCACTGACAATATAAAACTGCACCACTCTAACATACGCTGTATTGCATTAATGACCATAGAGCATGTATTGATCAAACCGTCACTATGAATACCACTGTCTTATGTCTTTGTTCTATCTTATTCAAATTCCTGTGACAACTTCTCCATTGGTAAGGAATCTATTGTAACAAAATATTGTGATGTTTGCATTGGTGGGCAAATGTCGGCATTACAAATTGTTTCTATGCACGTCAAATATTCCGTATCTTCATTTAGAATGCCATTTATTCTTATTTGAGATTTCATACATTGCATTCGCATTATTATTTAAACGAAGATATGTTACATCGGATATGAAAGATACACACAAATACTCAAGAATATCTGCATTGTACGAAATCTAGAAGTGCTCGGCTGAGCTACACATTTCCCAAACGGCAAGGCGGATTATACTTAACGACTGAACATGCTGATCAAAGTGCGTATTCCTTCGGCAAATCAGCGCGTCACTTTTATTTTATCCAATCTTTGCTTTGATTGGCGGAAAGATTTGTCATGCAATAATTTACCACTCTGTCACTTATCACAAGCGATAAACACTCCGTCCTATTCAGTGTTTGTGAGACAACGCTTTTAATCATTCCAGATACATATGCGAGTTCATAATGACGAGATATAGAATCACGCACATACACATATTTGTTTGTGTCGTTTATATCGCTAAAGGTACTTTTGCATTGATTTATTTTTGTTTTAAATCTTTATTGTCTTTAAATTAATTAATGCTTAGATTTAAGCTGTTATAATCGCAGATAAATTATACCAACATACATTCCCGTCGCCGATGTTCTTCGTATTTATTTTACACTGCAATGTCGTTATATTCGTATTTATTTTATACTGCAATGTCGTTATATTACAAGGAACCCTAATGATATCCAACACTAATTTTGTTTGTAATATGTTTTTCTATTTTTTACAATTGTTTTTGGTTTGGTTTGTATGGAAGCGTCCTAGTGACACAGTCTGTAAACTTGTTGAGGGATACTAAGTCATAATTAGGAGATACTGAGTCGTAATTAGGTTATACTAAGTCCTAATTAGGAGATACTTTCTCGTAATTAGGAGATACTAAGTCATAATTAGGAGATACTACGTCATAATTAGGAGATACTAAGTCGTAATTAGGTTATAATAAGTCCTAATTAGGAGATACTATCTCGTAATTAGGAGATACTTAGGCCTAATAAGGAGATACAACGTACTAATTAGGAGATACTATCTCATAATTAGGAGATACTACTATCTTATAATTAGGAGATACTATCTCCTAATTATGAGATACTATCTCATAATTAGGAGATACTATCTCATAATTAGGAGATACTATCTCCTAATTAGGAGACAGTATCTCCTAACTAGGACTTATTAGATAGTGACTTTTGCATTGTTAAATCTGATCTAGGCCTCCTCCGTAAGGTTTTAACATTAATTGAGTAACATGGATGTGTTTACCCCGTCTGATCTAGGCCTCATGCGTAAGGTTTAAATGAGTAACATATATCAGTTTACCCCATCTGATTTAGGCCTAA
>JAUELF010230076.1:0-23480 GCA_031471495.1 Clinocardium nuttallii
TCTCCCTCTCTCTCATTCACTATATTCAAACATCTCTCTCTCTCTCTCTCTCTCTCTCTCTCTCTCTCTATATATATATATATATATATATATATATGTATTGACTCTTTTTTCTCTCTATCTTTATCTCCCTTTCCTCTTTCACCTGACATAATATGAGAAAATATAATTGAACTCGAACATTAAACACAAAAAAACATACCATCATGTTTGTTGTCACATGTAATCAATTCAAATTTGATGCACGTCATTTCCACGAGCGGAACAGGAATCAATCGGACGTATCTAGCGTAGAACGGTCTGTGAAACCGAAACCTGTGGATTGTGGCGTAGGGTTGTGAAACATCGACTTCGAATCGCTGGAAATCACAATATTTCATTAAGTTTAAGAATGTGTGCTCGATTGTGTTGGGTATATCTCCGTATGAACTTCCGTTTTTAATACAATAATGTATTAACGTTTATTAGTTGTTAAACGTTTTTAATGATGTTTGGTACTTTTCGGCATCCCTTAGCCCCTAAATAAAGCAGGTTACACTTTCAAACATACACGAAAATCTGCCGAAGACACATTTAAAAACATAAATACTGTTAACCTATATAAATTAAAATGTAATCTTTAGATAGAGTGAAAAGCATTGTGGCAAAAGGAGAAATCACACATGATGAGTATTTTTTCCTGTTGTCAAAATGTTTTCCAAGTCATCTGTTGGGGAGGTGCTGACGCACATTTACAGCGTGATGTAATCGATAACGATATATGTGACGTCATTTTATAGCATCCGAGCATATGACATCATCTATCGCAATTATTTCTAAATAATGTCTCATCAATTGAATTACTTTTAAATAGAATAACCAACTGCATTCGTGTGACGTCACTTTAAATCACGTGGCGTAAGTTATCATATACCCATTATTCAATTTCTTAATGTGTATCCCATCCGTTCGACAGTATATGAATATCGCATGGCTTCAAGTATGACAATATATAAATAACACATTGCTTTGAATTGGACAGTAATATTGTCAGCCTGAGGAGAATACTGACAGTATTTCTCCGAAGGATGACAATATTACTGTCCAATTCAAAGCAATGTGTTATTTATTTTATTATGCCGAAACATAATAATATAATAAATAATAAATAGAGATTATTCAACTTATTTTCTCAAAAATGAGAATATATTTCACCAGCCGTCGCGTGAATGGGAGTGACGTCACGAGTGACGCTATTTTTACTGTCAAGACAATTGTACCACGTGACCATGCGACAGTTTTCGTACTGTCTCACGGCGGTATGCAAATTTTTGTACTGTCTCACGGTCGTATGCAAATTTTATTTCTGGCAGGTAGGAAGATTTATGTTAATGAAACTCATTTAAACTAGACATGTAGAGCGCTCTCTGTTGTACGTTAGATTTGTGCTATGAAACATTTTATTATTTATATTTTATTATTTTTTATTATTTATATTTTATTATTTTTTATTATTTTTATTATATTATTTATTATAATATTTATAATATTATTTATTATAATATTATTTTATGATCTGTAAAATGTTTCATAGCACAAATCTAACGTATATGAGAATTTAACACGACAAAGTCAGGTGAGGTATAATAATATATAAATATCGCACGTATGCAGTTAATTGTCCGGTATAATTACATTGACTCCATAGGATGTTAGATTTCTTTCCGCAAACCCGTGGTGAATATTGAACGATCTAACACCAAGCGTAAGCTGTTCAAAGTCTTCAACGATCTGCCAATTTTGTATCTTTATTCCGGAGACTAGTGCTGGGAAGACTAGATCAACCTGAACATATACATGAAAGCAAAATACCATGTTTGATAGTGGGCAATTTGATTTGAAAACCGACTTTTCGGGACATTGAGAATATGGGAGTTATTTTAAAAAACATGTTTCGAATTTACAGAAGTCATATGGAAAGTCAGGGCTAAACTGCGTAGTAGTAGTAGTAGTAGTAGTGGTAGTGGTGGTAATATTAGTCAAACTAATGATGATAACTACTTAGTATTGGTGGTGGTGATCGTTTAGATAGAAGAAGTACTAATAGAAGAGGCAGTAGTCGTAAATATAGATGTAGTAGAATAAACATTAGTTGCAGTAGAAGCCACCGTAATAGTAGATGTAGTAGTCGTAGTTGTAGTAACAGTAGTAATAACAGTAGTAGATTTAGTAGAATAAGCAGTAGAAGGTGTAGTAGAAGTATATGTAGTAGTAGTAGTAGTTGTTGTAGTTGTAGTAACTGTAGTTATAACGGTAGTAGATGTAGTAGGATAAGCAGTAGTTGCAGTAGAAGGCGTAGTAGATGTAGTAGTAGTAGTAGTTGAAGTTATAGTAACAGTAGTAATAACAGTAGTAGTTGAAGAAGTAAAAGTAGTAGTAGAAAACTATTAGAGGTAATTGTTTTGGTAATCTTAGTTGTAGAAGAAGTAATGAAAGCAGCAGATGGAGAAGTCATATTGTGTAATTAACAGTGACAGCAGTTGAAGAAGCAATAGTAGTATAAGTAGCAGGGGGAGACAGTGATGCGATGGTAGAGCGTCGGCCTCTCGTACCAAAGGTCCTGGCTGAGAATCCCGTAATGAGCGGTTTCAGCAACATTTCCACACGAACGGCGCAACAGCAGGTTAAGACTCCAGGTAGCAAACATCGCGCGTGAATGATATTAGCTGAAAGCTTGTTTCCCAATGGATATAAAATAAATAAGTATATGTAGTCATAGCAGTAGAAAAAGAAGCATCATCAGTAGTAGTAGTGGTAGAAGTAGGAATACTCATAATAGTAGGATTACCTGTATAAATGGAGATGAATCCGTCATTTCGGCACACCATCCGGAATTGTATAGCCCTGAATTGTTTGCTGGATAGCCAATGATGACCGAAGAGGCTGACAGCTGATAATATTTCACCTCTGTTGTTTCTCTACACTCTCGCATTAACCCTGGAATAATAAATGATAATTATAAACCTATAATAACTAATTAAATGCCTACCATCCACTTCCAGTCAAATATAAATATTATAAATTTAAATAAACTTTGGAAATACAAAGTAGGCCCGTAAATATATATTCATCAAAATTAAATTGTTGAATGAAAACGAACGAGATGTTGCTATGCGTGTTTTTCTAAGATACGGTTTAACGGCTGAAATCGTGATTAAAACTCCTAATCCTTCATGATATTTTTATTTTCACTCAACACGCATGCGCTTTGATGAAGGATTACCAACTGTATACGATAAAACATGTCTTTCTCGACGAATGGCAAAAATATGAAAGTGAATGTAAAGGAAGTCAGAATAATTCATTAACAACGTGTCGGCCTATTGACCCTTCATCAAGTTGTATACAAATACAATATGATATACATGGGAAGTAACATCAACGAATTATACAAATAAATCGGTTATCTGAATTGTAAACGATAAAAGAGAAAAACGGTGAATATACCTTTGTTTGCAGATAAAATATGCACGCCGACCATTCTGTTAAAATAGTTCGATTCGAGATTTTGCTCGGCTGCCACTGGAAGGTTGTGGTGAGGGAAATGGATCATCAAGTATTGCCCCATGACTGGACTGGGAAAACCAACCAAGTAAATTGACACATTGAAATGTTAAGGCAGTTTTCAAAAGTGTTATATAATTATATAATTAATCAATCGTTGACATTAAAAATGAACTGAATAATAAAATTGTCCTCCCGTTTTCCACATTTTTTTTTCATATTATCTTCCATCAGCAAGTATTGCTTCATGACTGGAATGTAAAATTAAACCAAATGAGCTGATTTGTTTGAAGTTAGTGCTGTGCTCAACATTCGTACGGCTATAAAGTGAGCAAACCATTATTTATCTATTAAAGTAGCTTATATATCTATCATATGTTTTCAGGCTTCCTGGTATCATTTATCTAAGAGAAAGGTAAATGAGGAACCTTCAATCATAAAACATGTTCGTTAATATCTTCGTAGTTAATCGATTTATTCTTAGGTATGGTGCTTTATGCCAGTTTTAACTCGGCGTAAACTATGTTAATTACCAGTATTACTGTTCCATTTTCCAGACACCAGCGAATATGTTGTACTGCTAACCCGACTCTTCTGAGAAACAATGACGGAAAGTCTTTTCTATAACTGTTAAGTCTTTGATGTTACCTGGCCGGATTTCCAAATCTTTAAACAATAATACTTTCGTTTGGATAATTGTTATATTTTTGTCAATATGTTTGAAAAGTTTGTTGGGTATGGAAAAGGATTAAATATGTATATATACATACATCTTAAATCGATGCTCTACTTGGTAGTGCGGAATCATATATTGGGTGTTATTCAAGCCTGGAAAGTAGTCCGTATAACTCATGTTTGCTTTGTGAAAGGTGAAGGAGACGAAGTCCACCAGCTGGGCTCCATGGTTCCAGAATCCGGTTTCGGCGTCACTGATTGATATCCCAGGGTTTATAAGTTCTGGGCGGGAAACCATGGTATCTGAAATAGGTCAATCATAGATGTTTACCTATAGGGAAGTGCATACTTTACTAATCTTAATGTTTTGTTAAACTGTAGGTCTATCTCTTTCGAATGAACATGTATATGATACAAGTCGTATGAATAAACCTTCAGTTGTAGTCTATACCAAGGTAACAACTGACATATTAACATGTATACTATATACTGCAATATCAACCATGATTCTACAATATTTCGGGTTAATTAGGTATGGGCGAGACTCTATGATATCTAAAATAGTCACAATAATATGTATATCTAACCCAAGGCCACAACGAGGTCAACACTGTCTGCGTGTACATGCATGTTTATTATCGTGTACTACTGTTCCATTTAACATGACACCAGTGAGTCAGACATTATGCCCATCCTTGTATTTTGGGATCAATTACTACCATTTACAGTTCATTCTCTTTACACCTGTTCTACTTATAAGCTTATGCCTCAGATAGTAAAACGTGAACAGTGTTCTGCGTCAACCAAACGTAAGACATACGCGATCAATTTAGATACAGATCAGCCACCGGTGCAGTCTGATCTGACACTGAAGTATTCGTAAGTTAGTCAAACGTATTTCAATACACTTCCGAAAAAAGGATATATTTGCATTCTTAGCATTGATGAGTAGGATCCGAAACTATAAAACTCTGAAAACGTTCTCAGTGCTCAGGATTGAACTCCGTGCTCTAAATAGGGCTTCTGATTGGTCAATTTGAAGAACGAATTTGCTGCTGACCACACAGCTACTTGAACACTAATTAAGAAGACAGGTTAACTTTTATCGTTTTGGAGCCAGGCAGGTCTTTACCAATGACTATATTTATTCTATTACGTTTGGCTTCCTTAGAGCACCTCTTATTTACCTGTATTTTCTCCCTCTTTTATCTGTAAAGCTATAAAGATTGAACTTATAGCGGTCATCGACGGAAATTTAAACGTTATCCAAGGTTTGTCGTATAGTTCTTCACCCTCGTTAATGGCGAACATTGGTTTACTTTCTAAATCTGTAAAATAGCACATACACTCATGTCGCGGTTAAATCAAACCAGACTAACTCTCTGAAGTACTTGAATTGAACTTATTTGCATCAGCCCTGCGTGAACACGATTTGACCAGAGTCAAGAACTAGGTAATAATCGGGTTACTATCCGAAAATGTGTACACTTCAGTCTCGCAATATGGCGGAAGACTTGGTTGACGAACATTGGAACTGGTAAATCGAGTTTAAAACACTTTACCGTTCCAGTGTTAACACATACCCGAGTCGATACCAGTCACGGCGGTTTACCTGGGTATACCTACCCGGGATATGAAGCAGAATGCGCCCTCTAACTGTTAAACAGTTATTACCGTGATCAATCAGACCAAAGTACATTGGATCTGACTACAACGCATAAAAGTTCCTGTCAAATTGACCCTATACATTTAAATGAAATTTTCCAATACAAATCATCAATAAGCACATACTATGAGTATAGGTTGTACCTATTTCGGGTAAACATGTATTAATCTTCGTAATCGGTAAATCATTATCCGTGAATTGCAGTAAGCTAGCAACACTATCAGTGTTTTATTGAAGTTATTATCACTCCTGCCGTCCTAAGAAAATAAACTAAACATCATCATCTTGTTAAGCATATATTTAACCAACTTTAAAATATGTCCAATATTTTCAATCCATGAAAATAATGATGACAGGTAAAACCATAATAACGTGCCCTTGATAAGGTACTTACAATAAAATTATTCAATAATTTACGAAATTACATGTGTGACGAGTCAAACTATCCTTTCCTATCAGTTCTGTCTTTAGGTTCTAAAGAAGTATATTTTCCCAGATATTTTCGATTCATCCAATTAAAAGGTGGAAGTATCGTGACTACATCGAACAGTCCACTCTTGACACATTTGTGTTGGATACATGGTAAAGCAAAGTTTATACAATTTACTTATTGACGGGGGAAAATCGTTGGTTAGTGTACACATATTAACCGCTTGTTAAATGCACTATTCAACAATAAAACATTATTAATACGGGTAAACAAATCGCCGGCTTCGCCGTCTGTGAGAGAAACAGTATTAATCGATTGTTAAATGCACTATTCAACAATAAAACATTATTGATATGGGTAAACAAATCGACGGCTTAGCTTGTGATGTTCCTGCGTTCATAAATAACGTGTATGAACTATGATATACCATATATCCAAATCATATGTCCAGAGAGGTTTGTTGTTTAAATCACGATATTCCTACGTTTTGATTGGATGGAAAGTAAATATCGAAACAAAATTAACTGATAGAGGAAATAATTAGATAATATTATTGTTAATACGGACTCGATAACGGAATAAAACATGTACTCTGATATGTGATATGTGATCATTTGCTTATAATTACGCGCGTTGTCTAATTAAAAATGATATCAAATAAATCTAATAGACTGATTATACTGACTAACCGGATGTTAAAATCCAAATGTTATTATGATGACGTCATTGTTTTATCGTTACGCAAAAGATTGGTAAATACCCAAAAGGAAAACGACAGAAATATTAGAAAAGGATAGTTTGACCCGTCACAAATGTAGTTTTGTAAATTGTGGAATTTTTGGAAGTACTTTATGAAGTCGGTTGTTTGTTGTACCTGTCATCAGTAGTTCATTGATTTAACATCTTAACTATATTTTAAAGTTGAATATATGCTTAACCAGATGTTAAGTTTATTTGCTAAGGACTGTAGGACAAGTAAATCAATTATAATCAAAGCACTGAGAATGCTGCAAGCATATTAAAATGTTAACTGATATTAACTTGTTCATTGCCGAATTTCTCACATGCGTCTCTACCATGTAGAAAATTGGGCCACTCCATGTTTGGTCCAACAGGAAAAATGAATGTCAAAGTGGCAAAGAATGCAGATATCAGGAGATATTGTTTTTACAAACAGTCTCACATGAATCTGAATTGATTTCAAAAGATCGTTAAGTGTTTAATTGCCTTTGGCAGCGGAAGAATTAAGGTGTATTAACCCACTACATAACTCACAGCAGTCGAGTTCATCTTCCCCATCGTAACAGTCAAGTACTCCATCACACTGTCCACCTATGTAAATCCTGATACCGTTTTTACACACGAAATAGTCCAACTCGTGGTCTGAAAATAACACACATGAAGGTACACATTGTAAGTCTGGTGTTATTAAGTAAAATAGTGCGTCTTGAATGAACCAACTATGGTACCAGGCGTACTATAATAGTGAATGAGAACGTCTGGATTGAACCAACAATGTAGTCTAGTACCTGGCATACTACGGTAAATGAGTACGTCTGGCATGAACCAACACTGGCGACTAAATTAGTCGCCTACACTTCTTTTTCGCTTTCGCATATATAGTGAATAAGTAAATATAAAACTGCTGTATATTCAGAATATGAAAGGTTAATCGTTAATGCTACAACATATATTGTCTATATAGGCTTTTTCATTGTAACACCATTTCGAAAGGACGCTGCCATAATTTGCGCGTGCCTGTTCCTATATTGTGTGGAGTTACCTGCCCCCTACCATACCTGTATCTGATCTATTATACACCAAGAATTCCGGCGGTCCCTTTGGACCTGCTGTAGCAGGCACAATTATATAAAGACAGCCATTCTTATGAACCAAACCGTTCAGTATTCGCCTCGTTGGTGAGGTAAAAGAGCCTCCACCTCGGGTACGGGAGGTCGTGGGTTAGATCCCGGTCAGGTATATATTCATTTTAATGTTTCGTCCCTGTGGAGTTCATGAACATCAATTGTAAATTTACGTATTTGATAATAACGTCGGGAACAAGATTGATGTAACATGAACTACTTTAATCAATGTACAACACTTCACTGCAAGTCGAAATTGTTGTTTCATGCTAGGCCGTATTCATTTTCTTCAGTGCGCCGGGTACCAGACTAGTTACAATTGTTGTTTCATGCCAGGACATACTAATTCACTTCAATACACCGGGTACCGGACTATTTTCAAATGTTGTTTTATGCCAGGACGTTCGAATTTACTTCAGCACAGCTTGTACCAGAGTAGAATACAAGAGGATACATCAATACATTTATTTTGTGATAACAACGGATATGTGAACAAACACATTCTATACTTAGAACTAGATGTACAGGAAGCGACCGCCTCGGTGATTTAATAGAATACCATCTGCCTTGAGTGCAGGAGGTCGCGGGTTTGATCTTCAATCGGGTCATTAAGAACATTCTAAAAATGATAAAAGTGGCTTTACTTTCTTGGCGCACAGGCGTGTGACTCACTGTTCGGTCAGAATAAAGGGACCAGTTGTATTGGTAGCTTACGAGCGGTGCTCATAAGTAACGGGACTTTCTTAGTTACTTGTGTATGATTTAATACACATTGATGAAATTCATACAATATGTATATTCTTTTTTGGTGTACTTTATGGCGACTTTTTAAAAAAGATAATATTGTAATTAGTTATAAATCCTTCTCATAGAAACGTGTTGAGGCACAGGACAATAATGTGATATAACTGTAAAAAGTGTTCAAAGCGACGAGAAACACTATACCTAAAAACAACAGTATACTTACTGATAGTTATGTTATCAGTGTAGGAATATATACCATACATATCGGTAACAATGTGATTATCCGTGGGTTCAACTGGAAATTTCATAAATATTCGAACACCATATACGAGGTTGGATCGGACAAATATCTCCCCTGTAACGAACATATAGAACAATGGACTCGAGATTCCTCGATCATGCTTTTATTCGATTGAATCGTTTAACACGGACCAGTTCCTGGAACTCATCTGCCCTTTTTAATCAACGTAGCAGCTGTTTGAATTGCTGTTGCGCTTTTTTCTTGATCGAGGGATCACTCAAATATGACGATAACTCGAAGTAATGTATTGGTTGTTTCTACTGGAATGTATCCACTGTAATTTAATTGTTTATGTACCATTGTTCAGTTATAAGGAAAATAAACAGTTATGGCCTTAGTGCATCTTATATCATTTTGGATGCAATATATTAAGGCCAGTTGGCATATTATTTCGGATGGAATTTGTAATGACCAGTTGGCTACGATTATCTTGGATGGAATCTAGCCAGATGGCATCTAATTTCATTTTGGAGCTTACTTGTAATGGCCAGTTGTATTTATAGTTGTGAATGATACTTTATACATACAAATATGTGTGTTACAGTTATAAGATATGATTAAAATAGTTGATACATCAGTTAAACCTATACTGCGTTATGGGTCACAGATTTGACGATACCAATACGTTGAAAAGCTTGAAAAAGTCCACATACAATTTTTTAAAAGGATATGTTGCCTTCCTACAAATGCGTGTGCTTCTTTCTCATTAAGGGAGTGTGGAAGATTACCACTTTGTATAACATATATGCCAAATAGTCTTATTCACATTGGCAATAAGAGATGTGATTTCAACTTGATGAACCTGGACGACGTACTCGGGCAACTTTTATAAAAGATATGTTATTTAAGTATCGGTTTGGGCATGTTTGGACAGTTTATGATGTTGGTAATGACAAAGACTTTTTAAAGGTTTTCACACAAAGAATAAGAGATGTTTTCATGAAAAAATGGCATACCGATATAAACGATACACCTAAAGAAATACACTACAGACATTTCAAATCATTGTTAACTCCCGAAATATATCTCAATACCGACATTTTCTATATATTAAAGTAAACATTGTCTAATTTTAGATGTTATTCACACGATCTCATGATTGAAAAGGTCAGGCACCTATCTACTGATCGAAATTTTAGATTGCGTCAACTATGTGTAAAAAGGGTAGTTATGTCATTGCAGACAAGTTTCATATTTCTTAGAGTGCAATTGTTATGAGGGACTATGAAAAAAACATTTTAAAAAGAGATGGATAACAAGTAAGTATGTTCAACTATTTTACTCAATATTTGAATGTAGCGATGAATTTGAGCTGAGAAAACTTATTTTGAACGAAATAAGTTAAACAATTTTCATGATATGATATTCACATTTCATAAATACTTATATATTTGTTTCTGAAAGATAAACTACCATCCTGCAAACTTGAAAGGAAACTTTGAAGGAAATTTAAACAAAGAATAGAAAACATTGAAGAAAAATGAACAACATATGTCCACAAGTTATCTACTGCAATTTAAGTCGTATATATATATATGTCTTTCATCGAAAAGTTATACTGTGTTCTCGTGACTGGCCGAGGTTCACTGTCAATCTTCTTAAATTGTATTATATTGTTGTATATTCTAATATGGGCCGGTGGCCTAAGTACTTGAAATAAAATATACTTATACTTATAGTATTAATCGCAAACATTTACAATTATTTTTAGTTTAAATGGTGCTTGTTACAAAATTATATGTTCTAGTAATATATGTCAAACACTCACGTTTATTCCTCGTTGTAAATGGTAGTTAGTACACATTTAGATGTTAAAGTAATTTATGTCAAACCCTTACATTTATTTCTAGTTGCAAATAGTATTTGGTACAAATTTATATGTTACAGTAATAAACGTCATGCACTTACGTTTATTTCTAGTCGAAAATGGTATCTGGTACAACGTTTCAACATCTGGATTAACTTGAAATAGTGGTGTAACGCTCTCATCTGCTAAAATAAAAAAAAATAAGGAAACAGTTCTGCAGTAACAGATTCTATTAGCTATATCTCCATTCGCCACAATAGTTTCACCTCTGTTTAATATAAACAATTCATTTATTGCTTCTTTCAATATATTTCTTTAAAAGTAAACTGCTGTAGACTTGTTGTACGCGGGAAAGTGCAAGCCTGTCTGACGATGTTCTTTTCGTTTTATTCACCGCATAGGTGGTGTAGTGGAAGAACGTCCCTCCTTGGCGCTCAGGAATTCGGAGCTAACATTGCAATTTACTGACAGAAATTAACCAGTATTACTGGTAACTTATCCAGGAACTGAACAATTGGTGAAAGCGCCTTAAAACACCAAATTAGTAAACAATAAATCAACGTTTCGATTTTTTATTTAATTAATTTAAGTTGTTAATCCGAAATTCTAAATTATTATGTTTCCAATTTCAGAGAATTACGCAAGATCACTCGAATGACTTAAACGAGAGCGAATAACATAATGAACATGTCGTTAATCAATTAAGTGAAAATGCTGCAGATTCCCAACGGTGACACGAGATTATACCTTTTCATCAATTTAAAATTGATTTAATTCCAACCCTTATTCACCTGGATTTCCAAGTTTAGTGTCGGAGTCCCTGATTTATGACATATCGATTGAAATATTTGAATGGGGATTTAACGCCGTGTTCATATCACGGCGGCTCGATCATCATTTCATGGGTTTGCTTGCTTTCTCCAACCAGAATTCCACACAACATTCTTTTCAAGCAACAGGCTTCCACGTAAGTTGTTAGCCTTTTGATGGAAGAATGATGACGCTTGTCACAGTGACTTTTGTTAAACGTGGGAAAGAATTTTGGTCGAGCTGAGGTTCGAACTAATATAATATAATTGTGTTCTTAACCAAATATTGGCCCCTCTTCGGGGCATGTTACAATAAAGACATACATAATAAGAAAATTACAAGAATGTACAGTTCAATTGCATATTACCAAATTATAAGCAAGCACATACATACATAATTTTAGATATAGGGAATATAATGTTCCTGTAGTGATACATTTTTAGTATTGTAATACAAGATGGGTGGACAATTGATATCTCGTGAGATTAAAGGTCGAGAGAGTATTGTCCACGCACCGATTGTAACGAAATCATTTTCACATAAAATATAATTCATAAAATGCGTGTGAACCAAGCCCAACTTCAACATTTTAATCATAGTTCAATGACTTCAGATTATATTCCAGTGGCATAGCCTTACCATATTTGGTACCTTATAGGACACGAATTTTAATATGTTGTATTTGAAATGCGTATGTCCATATATGCATGTACTTGTTCAAGAAAATATTCATGTATATTATGAATGATTTTATATATCTATAAATGCAAAAATGTGCCCACATTTAAAAAAGTATCACTTCATGTATATAATTAACATATTAACCCTTAACCTGCTAATGGTTTTTTTGTATTTTCTTTATTTAAGCATGATGGATCATTTGAGGACCAAACATGTTAAGACATAAATTTGGGAAATATAGTTATAAACATGCAAATTGAGTCCATTTTGGGAAAAGCGAACATAAATGAGTATGAGAACAAGCAGCGGTGATATGACTGAGCAATTATTGAAAACGGCGTTAAATTCCTATTAATGAATATAATGAAAATATGTAGTTTTTTGAATATATATATAGTTCATAAGTCAGTTTACTTTTGGTAAACCTTCTATCTGTGCAGTTTAATTTTGATCTTCATTGTTCGTTAATGGTGTAAGAATTAAAGTGAAATCTACTCCATTCATTTTTAACGTATTTTCGCTTTGTACGTTTTGGTTGAATGGAATATACATTAATATTTTAAATACAAAAGCAATTTTGTTTAAAAATAAATATATATATAAAACATTTAGAGCGGGATGTAACAAATGCTGTAAACCCTTTTATTCTTGCGCCTTTACTTTTTATTTAATTTACTTACAGATGTATTTTATCTATTTCTGTTTTTTTATATCTATGTGTATAAGCTATATGTAACAAAAGAACAATGCAATACGATTAAACTAAATTTAATGAATTTAAAAAAACCTTATGTGATTATACAAGTTGCAGGAATTTGCAGGAGACGAGCGTAATCTACTAATTGATCAACAATGAACACATACCTGGCGGATGCAATTTCCGATAAAAGCAATATTCAGTTTTAATAACATTATCGGTAACTTCGTTTTTATTTTCGTCTGATATGTCCACTCCGTTATCATTAAATTGCATCATAATAACTTCGAGCTCGTTAGCATAATCTGTCATGCTTTCACACGCCCCTTTTTCCTGAAACGCAGATTCAATTAATTTCAAAGGAGCTGCTCTGCATGTAATAAAACACAAATGTGATCATTTTAAACCATTTTAGATCCAGATCAACCTGCACAAATCGCCCAATTGTATTTTATGCTTTCAATGTTCTTCTGTAGAAAAAGTATACCTAGGAATGGACGCACGGGCATATCTTTTTTTCATAACTGTAATAATTTGAGCCTGTAAAAAGTACGGAAATAACTTTGTAGTTGTGGGATACCAATGTAATAGTTTGATTCTTTTTATTTGGTTTGACGAGTATAAACGATATTCCGAACATATAATAGCAACAGAATAATTATTCCTGTTTTCCGATTCCAAAACCAGCCAAGCACTGTTAAGGGCAATCGATAATGATCGCATCGATCGGTGAACGTTAAAGGATATGCCTTATTTAGGGCACTCGATCAGGACCACAGCAATCGGTAAACGGTAGAAAATATGCCTTATTTAGGGCACTCGATCAGGACCGCAGCTACCAGTGGAAGCTATAAATGTTGTCTTGTTTAGGGCACTCGATCAGGATCGCAGCGATCGGGCAATGTTAGGAAATGTGTTTAAGAGCACTCGACCATGGCCGAGACTAGCAGTGAACGCCGGGAAATATGTCTTGTCTAAGGGACCTTGACCATTACCATGGCGAGCGTTATATACCACGGTTCAAAATTCCAAACACTCGGCTCTAATGTTATCCGAAACGTAGGACAACAGTTGGTTTAAGTTTTTTAACATCGATTGCGAAACAAGCTTTCAGCTGATATGAATCACGATCGATGTCTGCTTTCTATCGATTTAACCAGTACTCGCGCCGTTTATGTGGAAATGTCTTAAGGGAGAATCCGCTAATCACGAGAGATCGACGTTCTTCCGATGAATCACTAGCTTACAAAGGGCAACGGGATACAAAAACAAACAAAACTATAAATAACACACAACTAGCTTACCGTTGGTACCATGAAATGACCATAGGACATATTCTGACTGGTTTCTATCGATTGAACATTCCGTTGACATGTCGGAATTGTGATGAATACTAGAAGAGACGGATATATAATACGAATACTATACTGATTAACTAAAGAGAGCTCATCTTAGGACACTGATATGAAATTTTGAAAGGCGTCATAGTCTGCTTAATAATATTTTAAAATTTAGATATTTTTTTTAATCGATTTGATCAAATTGATCGACAATTGAAAATCCCTAAACATTGAATTCGAGATAAGCTAAAAAGAACGGAAATGTTAGGCATATGAATCCTGTATAAAACACCATATTTTTATACATATTTTGTTGGCCATATAAGTTTGTGTCCGAACTTGTCATTTGTAGTGATGAGAGAACATTGACAAGTGTTTTTTTCACTTGCAGATATTTTGATCGAATACAAGGCGACATTTGAAAGAATTACATTATTCGAAAAAAAAACCAATAAATCTTATTATCAGTAATTTCACGTTTAGTTTCGATGTCTTCAGTTTTATTTATCAATATACTGATGTTCTATATATTTTCCACTGTGTTTTCAGAGTCACCTGCTGCAGGCTTCATAAACTATTCAAACGTTAAAGTCTATCCGAACATAAGTATATCGCTAGCAAATCTGGTATCAAAATATGACCTGTGTTGTTTTCCATTCTATTAATGGTAATATCCGGTAATGCCCCATCTGTATTTAGTGCCAATACTCCTGGTACTTTGGCAAGGAATTCCGTTCCATCTATATATCCTGAAAAGAAAAGTTTGCAAACATGGCTATTCACAACAAACAAGTTACAACACAACGTTTTCAGGGTAAAAGTACAAGTAAAATCAATAGATTTTGTCTAAGCGTTAATTCGTAAAGATGCAACATTTACTGAGCCCCAAGCATGTATTGATTGACCACTTGAGTTGTATCTCTATTCTCAACTGTATTTCAGCTTAACCAGGGCGTCAACTTTATCAGACGCGTGTTTCCTGGATTTCTAGCACTAGTACTACAAACCCCATTCTTCCCGGGAAACGGGCTGGCTACCTTTCCACATGAACCTCTTGGGTGACTAGTGTCACGATATATTTTGTTAATTAGCAGGTGGATTGGATGGTCTCATAATTATACCAATGTCCGATTTGCTAATTAACAATAACGGTTATTAAAATGCTTATTGACTAAAACCATTATTTACCCTAAGCGTATATTATTACGCTGGACTTCTGCCTCCTTAAGACATAACCAGTACTTGCGCCGTTTTTGTTGAAATATCTGAAAGCACAACTCACTGATCATGGGATATTTACCCGTGACCTTTGGTACGAGAAGTCGACCCTCTACCACTGTACCACTGACTTCAAATACACCATTGAGGCGTGGTATTCCCAGAATAACGGAGCAATCAATATACTTTATCCTTTAACATTCACACTCGCCACATTGCTCCGATTCTTTTTTATCACCGCAACATAGGAGATTAGTGTTGAATTAGATAGAATATACGTTTGCTTACCATTTGGACATATATACTCATTGCGGTACAAAACGTCCACGCTCGACGGCCATTCTTGTCCGTTCAATGGATGTTGTGAAGACTTGGTGCAAAATGACAGAACAAACCCATTCCTCCAAAATGGTCCTTTCAGATAGGTACCTCTTGTTTCTTCAACGCTTCTTGGCTTTCCGTTCCCTCCGCCGATGTTCAATTGGAGCGTCATATTTGCGTTTTCATTAATTTTGAAAATATCGAGTGCATCCTTCGTAGCAATGCTGAGGCTCCCGGTATGCCAACCGTTGGCCAACGTTTCCGGACAGCCGTATTTGGACATTGGAATGGAATATGGTCCGCGTGGCCAATGACTTGCTTCTAATTCTGTGAGCAGAAAAAAACCCCACAAACATACAAAACATATTGAATGCTTGATTAAAGAAACACGTTTCATGACATCGGGGTATATTTAACATTAAGACGAAACATATATATAAACATGAGTATACTATCGCTCTGATATATAATTAAATAAAATCTTTATAACGGCGTAAAAACACATTTAAATATACATATACTCACTACTTTCACAGCCAAGTCCTATAAACCCGTCGTTACAGCTACAAACACATTGTCCATCATCGTTTATAATGAGCGATCCATTGTTTAGACAGGTAATCCCATGACACTCTGTAATATAATCTAATATTCGAATTGTTAAATATCCCATGAAAGCTAAACTAAAATACTTAAATCTATTCGAGATATTGGTAATGCATGGAACTTATTGTAGGCGCTCGGCGAAAACCAACCGTAATGTTTTTGAAATCATTGTATACCCAGATCAAAGATCGCAACGGTGCAGTCTGGTCTGGTCCTGCACTGTATATCAAATAGTCTTAGTTGTAACAATATAATCTATAAATGTATATGCTTCTGTAAAATATCCATGTTTTCATTTGTTTGTTTTGCTATAAGCATATTGTTTGTTTAACGCAATACAATATAAGTATGAGTCGACTCTCCGAAACACCCGTATATCATTTTCGACAATTTTAGATTCAGATCAGCAAGCGCATTCGAACTTGCTCTATACTGTTCGTTGTTTAGAAGGGATAAACACGCTTCTGTGAAGCAGTATCAATCTCTTAGCATGGATGCATAGTTTTTTTCACGCGATTTTGTAATATTTGTTTTCATGTAAGATGGAAATATAACAGCTGATTCGCGTTTAACTCGAAGTGGAAACTAACCCATATAATTAGTCAGGGTCATCGACGTATTTGCATGATTCCTGGATTTATTCTACTTTCATTATATTATGCATTTTCGATTTTGTAATCCATTTTTACTTAAACATTTCATCAAGAAAAAACAGCGCATCAGCAATTCTGAATATGGTTTTAATTCAGCATAGCTCAATTGTGTGTTCATTTGAGCAATTTCTTCTTTTGTCACTACGTTTTCAAAAAAACAGTCTGTTGCAGAGGCACCAGAAAGCGTCTATATGAGGGAAAATGTTAAATATATCTTTGAATAGTGTTATGCTAGAATACTAATGTATTTTAATGTACACATTAAGGGCACCTTAGATCGTTTAAATGTCATACACACACACATATTAAACAATTATTGTATAGAACACCAGACGTCCTCGTGAGTACATTCTCACGTGTACCACACACATTCACTCGTACACTATCGATATTTCAAAATGTTTCAGCTGTACTATGTAACAATTAACTAAAGTGCATTTGCTAAAAGTGTAAACGCAGATATATACGTTCCCGGTTCGGCTTTTGAAGCAAAATTGCAAACAGTATGCCTTTCAATCCGATATAATTGGTTTCGGAGACATGTTTTTGACCCAACTTGTCAAAAATTCATATAGTCTTATACGTATAAGGACCCGGTAATTCAGTCGGTAGCGACGCGGGCTGTCAATACATGGTTTGTTAGTTTGAATTTCAGTTCGTCATACATTCATTCAGACTTTTGACTCATGTCAATGCAAAAAAAGTAATTCTACTCCCATCAATGGGCCAACAGTTGATCTGGAAAAGCTATCAGTTTCTAACTGTTTTATGACGAACGGGTGTGAGAAAACCGGGATACACATTTGAAGGTTAACTGGCCGCCGTGATATGACTAAAGAAAGTTGAAAACGGCGTAAAACCCGAATCAATCATTTATATAATGTATTAAGAACTTACCTTTAGCATAACCGACTACGGGTATAATGGTGGTACACAGTATTGTCCATAACTGTAACGCCTCCATGAATATATAGCCAAAGTGACAGTCCCTGTCAGTAAACTCATATGATGCTTCCTTAAAAAAACATATATTGATTCATAAGTGTCTGGGTCAGTAGTGTCAATGTACATTGGCACTAATTGTGCCGTATTCGGATAGTCGTACACACAGAGCACTCGGGTAGGCTCTTGCCGAATCATCCAATCAAATTACAGATTTTTACTAGCGCTCGCCGAGCAAACGATGACTTAGGACAATCTGGATACACAAGTAATGCCTACTCACAACGACTTATTTGTGAAAAGACTGATAGGAACATTTTTAGAAGCTGCTGAAACTAGGAAAATCGTCATTGTTTCGGCGTCCGCAAGAGCGACAATGGTTCGATCCTCAGCTTGGTCATACCAAATACATTAATAATACATTCCTTCCCAAGCGCTGACGGTGTTATGAAAAGCATTATTACTTAATCAGCAATGTCAAAATGTATAATCTAGAAATACTGTTAAATTTCCAAACAAAACACTTCATGATAAAAATGAAACATTGCACACAATTTATTCAAAAAGAGAAAACAATTATCCATTTGCGTTTGCTTCTATGGTATTATACGCTACTTTAAAACTGCAGTTGTGTATCGCCTTTTTCTTGGTAGTGTACCAGTTATACAAGTATCTTTATTCAGAAAGCAACGAGTCAGTTGTTGCGATATCCCTACGTCCGTAATGCCTGGAAGGCAAAGTCATTACTACCCTTTGTAACGCATTTGGTATGACCCGGTCGGGGATGAAACCATGGACCTCCCTCATATAAAGCTTTATCAATATAACAAAGATGCTGTTCTTTGTTTGTCTTTTTTTTTGTACGAAAAAACACAGCTATCCCTTATTTCCAAGCAGACACGAATAACGTTCTAAAATCAATTGTTTACGTAATACAGACAATTTAGCAGCAGACACATTTGAGAATACAAACTGTCTCTCCGTATATTCACCTTTCTCCACATATAAGATATATGCAGCAGCCTCCCCTGAAATCAGCATGGCAAAAATATTAAACGTGGCAAGAAAATAAGATGGAAACGTTGTGACAAAAATAGATTTGCTCGTTTTTAGCAATTTCCTTTTTGTATACAATGATTTATACAAGTCGTCTGAAGCAGAAATGCGTCTGCAGATTGGAACGGTTAATGCGTTCTGCCTCTAGCGAAATCTAAATGCAAATCCTTTACCTGATAAGTGTGTTGAGTGGTGCACTGATGCAAGACATCCAGGAAAATACGTTATTCTGAACAGTGACCGTCGTGATATAATTGAAAGACCTTTTAAATCGGCGTAAGACTCAAACCAATTAATCAATTAAAATGCATCCGGCATTTAGCACATAGCATAAAACAATATGCTAGTAAAAACAATGTGGCAGCAGTTGCAGTATTTACGTTATCAGTTGCTAATTATTTCTATTATTATAATACTTCGATTGTATATTCTATATCTGCTTTTAAAAGTATTATTAATAATCCATTTTCTGTCCCTCTGTACATAAATATTACCAAAAGTTCTTAACACTTCTCTCATACGACATTTGTGCAGCAGATGACTTTAACGTATGTTGTCAACACTTGGAAAATCTCCATAATTAAGTGGATAACCTACGACTAAAAGCGGAAAACATTGTGGCAAGAGGAGAAATTGTTCGTTTTGAGCAATTTCTTATTTTGTCACTTTGTTATCATAAAGCTGCTGTCTGCTGCAAAAACGTATGAAAGCGTCTATATGAGGGAAAGGGTTAAAGTTTCTTAATTATTTTCCATTTTACTGCGTTTGTATGGTTAAACTATTATTATATTTATTATTTTATTTAATTCTCAGTCTTTGTTTACTCTCCATTTTTCAACAATTAGAATCGTTCCTATCTATTAATTTATAAAACACTTACTAGTAACGAGGAAATTCCTACTAGTCAACATAAATGGATATCTCTCTACCCTAATATACAATTTAATTGGAAAAAGATATACGGAAACACATTTAAATGTACTAAAGACTCATATATTCAATGGATGCAAACGAAGATTGTTCATAGGTTCTTCCCAACTAATTCTCTTCTACAAAACATGAATCTTAAGCCAAGTAACATATGCTCTTTTTGTGATAAAAGTGAGGAAACGCTACTCCATCTATTTTATGAATGAAAAAAGGTTAAACCAATTTTACAACACTTAATATTAATTGTAAGAGATATAGACCCATTAATAAAAATACATAGCGCAAATATCCTTTTAGGCTGTTGTAATGATGATTATAAATTAGACACGATGTTATTATATTTCAAAAGATATATTGTATCGTGCAAATCAAAATCAAATAATCCATCAATTATGGGCCTTAAGAACAGCTTCTATCTAGCATGGACTATATACAAGAAACTAAACCAAAAGAGTTTGAATTATACCGGTTTGCAATTGTAAAACATATCGTTCAAGTCCACGCTTAGTAGGAAGTGCACTGGGATATATACGTAACTCTTCTCTCTCTTTCTCTCTCTCTCTCTATATATATATATATATGTATATATGTGTGTGTATATATGTGTGCATATATGTGTATATGTGCCACGAACTCGCTTCAACCTATGTACGTGGCTAATAAAGTTATACAAAAAAAAGAAAAAAGAATCGTCCCTTCCTCCTCTATCGACAAGGACAGTTGCAATAAGTTTTAAGCTTTCAATTAAGTCCATATACGTAAACAATAACATACAGTACGAAATAGCATGACATGGTTTACCTTTGAATGTATAAACAAAATTGAAGACGTGAAGTACTACATAAAGGACAATAGCCGTGCAGATGTATGTTCTCGTTCAAAAATGATCTTACATGACATAACAAACAATTGCCACACTACATGTACTGCATTATTTCTTTATAAAGTGTATGATGGTCTGTTATGTTCTGTAATGTATATACAGATGAAAAATATTTTGATATGCTATGCGTCGTTGTCCTCTTCGTCTACGTCGTCGTCACAAAACCTCACCTCAAAGCTCAAACAAAATACATATATTCAAATGAAACCTCGTACACATGTGCCTGGAAACAGTACGCATGTCTTTTCCAAGTCAAACAACTCTGGCTATAATTACCATTCAGTTACGTCCCTTTTTGGACGTTGAAATTCATGACCAAACAGACGAGAGTTGACGTTCACTCCGTGGCGTTCTTGTTAATTGTACAGTATGAACAGTTAGAAACATACCTACATCAAACATTATCAAAGAATAACATTATAAAAAATTAACTTAGACAGTTACATGGTACATAACACACAAAATACAATGCACACTATATAAAACAAATCTGAAACATTAATATAAGCCAATATATATCAGAATGTTTTAAGATTGGCTATATGCTATTGATCAATATATAAGACATGTGATACAGTTATATATAATGGACAATGCTTTACTATTATTATATTTACAAGTATTACAGTTATCATTATTTGACGGTTTATTAGATTCGTTATTGATAAAAAATCATATATTGTAAACAAGTACATGTAAAGCTATGGCAATATATTTCATATTATTAAATCATATTTATTTCGATGATTTGAAATAGAACAAAAGGTAAACAAAGTTTAACTGCATGTAAGTTATATTTCCTTGATGTCGCTCACTACATATAGAAAAGAACAGAATACTTTATTATATCAAACCAAAATTATGGTACACGAGAACAAAACATTATAAGTAAACATGCAATTTTCACGAAACATGGTTGCGTTTTACTTGTAATGTTGATATATTTATCAAGTATGCATAAGTAAAGGAATGTATACCTGTAATAATATATGTGTTGTTCTATAATGATTACCTGTCTCATCAATGTTTCCAGCTGCAATAATTCCATACATTGTATCACAATGATTATTTATATCTGAAATAATGCAATTAAGCCTCGATTTCATATGCAATCAGAATTACTTTTGTTTCGTTCAATATTGCCAAGAGCAGAAATGATATAAGCCGCCGCGTCACGCGATTCGCGGTCTTAACCCTTTCCTTAATAAAGCTTTTCTAAAGCAGACGACTTTTAAAGCATCTTTGCGATAATATGGCGAATCCAAACAAATGAAAGCAAAACCTATTTAAAAGAGTTTAACATATTGTGAAAAAAGATATCTTATGTGGCTGCGTCTAAATGAAAGTTGGAATGGGATGTGCTTAGAGCGTACATAGCGTAATGTATCGAGCCACGCAGGCCGCGCAGGCTAATCCGAGCCTAAACAGTCCGTCTTAGGGGAGTATATCTAGAAGCTCGCCCGAAGAGGCTTACTTCAATCGTCACTATCTTCGATGAGCATGTAAATTGTAAACGTTCCGGGATTATAATTAGAAAAAAAAGATTAAAACCACCGTGACTTGACATTTCATTTCAATTTTCCATATTTTCCTTTGTTATATAATTTTTATATTATCACTCATGTCATTGTATTAATTGTTTCTTGTTCCTGTTCTGTTCTGCTGTGTCCTCTTCTTCTTCATTTTCTTCTTCTCAATCGCTCTTCTATATTATTTCACCGTAAGACATGTGAAGCTAAAGACTTTCACACAAGTAAAAGCATCAGCCAGACTTTATAGAAACAGTGTGACAGGAGACAAAAGAATATTACCCAGGAATACCCGGGCTTATGATAACGTAGAGAAGGTTTCTAACAAAACATATGCATGTTCAACAGTACTAACGACTTGCGTAATATTTTTTAGGAAGAAGTAAAATTGATTTTCCATAATGTTTATGCTCGATATTAGTTCAAATTAATTATTGTGTGAAATGTTATTAACTAGATTTCAAGATATCAGATAAACAGAATGAGCTCATTTTTACTAATCGCCGTTTTTAATTGGAAAAAAAACTATTTTACTGGATGTAAAGACCTTTAATTACAAACCACTAAATAGCTGTTGTTAAATGAATTGCTCTTATAGCAGAACTTTCGTTTGAGACAGGGAAAAATATATTCATATCAATTTAAAACAGGATCGTGTTTGGTCTTTCTCTCTTCTTTCATCCATAAGTATCGGATATTAGCTTGTTTTCAGGTATAAAACAAGTTGTCGTAATATGTCAGTGTCTGTTGCCGGCCGGGTAGCTCAGTTGGTAGCGTATCTGA
>JAUELF010230077.1:0-13648 GCA_031471495.1 Clinocardium nuttallii
CCCTCCAATAGACCCTTTCTGACGCCTCTGCAGCAGACAGCTTTTTGAAAACATAATGACAAAAAAGAAATTGCTCAAAATGAGCAATTTCTCATTTTTCCACAATATCTTCCACTTTTAGTCATAGGTTATGTTATCCATTAAATTATAGAGATTTTATTATTTTTTGACAAAAAATATTCAAAGTCGTCTGCTGCAGAATTGTTATATGAGGGAACGGGCTAAAATTGTTCTTTCTACTTGTTAATCTAACTCCCTTAACCAAGTAAATGTTGTTACACGATGTTAATAATTGATTCTGAAAACAGATACACAGTCGTTCTAGAGAAATCTGTAGGAAATATCGGGGATTCGTTAAAGCTGCCGCTTCCTGTTTGTGACAAATATAACACTTAAAGTATCATACATAGAAACATTTATATGAAAAGTAACCATAGAGATAAAATAGAATTTATAATTCTTTAATTCGAAATGACTGTTGGTGAGAAATAGAGCAAAAAAGTATCATGCCAATCAGCTTTTCTATTTTCGCACGTTTGGCTTAGGAATCTAAATTTTAAACATTTTGTCAAGACTTGAATTTATTTTATTTTAACATTTTTTGCGAAATAGGAAGAGTTTGAAAACACCAAACCATCTGGGAATATTTTATATTTTGTTTTTTCCTGAAGTTAATACATCAACCCATTCCCTGATATAGACGATAATTGATGCATCTACAGCAGAAAACTTTTACACTTTTACACTGATAATGGAAAAAGAGAAATTGCATATAACAGGTTATAACATAATATTTTTCTTAAAATGTTTTTAATTCTAAATATTTAAGCAATTTCTTTTCAAATTTTTGCATCAATTTATTGACAAAAATATGAAGTATCTAAAAAGGCTAAAATGCGTCTGCATCTGGGAAAAGTTTAAATGTCACCCATCTGTAATCAATGTTGACTCATAAGCATAGGATCTCCCTTAGGGCTTCCTTTAACAGCCATAATTCCAGAATCATTCCATCAGGCTGTCTTCTCTTAGTTCATATGGAATTACAAATAGGAGATGAAAACGTAACTGTATAAACAACTGTTATTTACATCTTTCCCTCGGGTTTCAAGTTGCTTTATTAATTTGTATAAATTCACATCTTATTGTTTAAATGAGACCTATATTTCTGAAGTCAAATATAGCATACAAACATTGAAAGAACTTAATGTTCGTAAAAAAATATATGGCAGTTTTCTAATATCCTTTCAAATTGCAAGGTTAAAATAATGGATCTTATTGAAACAACTTTCCCTTTTTAACTTCATTATAAATTGTTTAAATATTATAATTACATAATTTCATTTTCTACCTTCCTCACAATTTTATTGTCGATAAACAATAAGGGTTTGTAGAAGCTGACCCATGTTATCATGGTCGATTAATGAGGCAGTCTGATTGCCCCTTGATACCTAGCGTGCCAATGGGTCTTATCAGTCAGACAACGTGGCATCACCTCGCCCATCTTTCCATTTTCTACCTTTCAGAGCTGGATTTATCAATGACAAATTACATTCTACACACACCAAAGTCATTATGGGCAATCGTTTTTGACAGTAGGAAAAAAAAAGCCATATTTGTCATCCCCAGTTGAGATAATGACATTAATGGTCATAGCATTTGTGTTGGAGAGCAATTTCTAAATGTGTTTTCAAATCCCATAATGATGGCTCAATTGTCAGGCTCAATTGTCAACCGGTTCCCGGTGGGGCAATTGGTATTTTCTGATTCAACATGTGCTGTTGTTGCCCCATTGGTGACTCAGCCGTCTACTATAACTGTCAATTGTTGTCGAGATTTCTGAAAACTATCTCACAAAAAAGGTTTTCCCCCATAACCTATTCTATATTTTACTGTATCTGTTAACTAATGTTGTCAGAAAGTTTCCCCTTTTTATATCAGGTTTTATTTTATTCAATCTAAAAATTCAAACATTTCAAAAAAAATCCCTTTGTCTTCCGACGAGTTTAATTTTGGAAACATCTAAAGTCAGGGATTTAATTAAAATTTGCATTTTTATAGTTTGCCTCGAGAGATATTTCAAAAAGTTAAATAAACAGCGTTAACCTTTTCCCACATATAACAAATCTCCAGCAGACAACTTTGAAAACATAATGACACGAACCTGAAAACATCTCAATAAATAAGTGTTCAACTATTAAATAGAGTTGAACACTTTGTGGCATAAAGAGAAATTGCTCATTTTGAGCATTTTGCTACAATGTTTTCAAATGTCGTCTGCTGCAGGCGTCAGAAAGCGTCTGTATGTTGGAAAGGGTTAAACAGATTTCAAGCACTGTGAATTTATAAATATTCATGAGAAAGCAGTGGACAAATTATAGACATTTCTTCCATTACAGAACATTAAAATGACTACTTTGCCCTCATACAGGAAGAAGGGGATTAATGTGCAAGATTGTGCTGCTTTTGAATTTACATTTATAAGCATTCAACCCTTTCCCACTTACAACAATTCTTCAGCTGACAACTTTTGACAATATCTTCGCAAAAAAATGGAAAATATATTGACCCTTTCCCTAATACGACAATTCTGCAGCAGACGACTTTGAATATTATTATTCTCAAAAAATAGAAAATCTGAATGGATAACATTGTGGCTTAAAGAGAAATTGCTTGTTTTGAGCAATTTCTTCTTTTGTCGCTATGTTTTCAAAAAGCTGTCTGCTGCAGGTGTCAGAAAGCATATATGAGGGAAAGGGTTAATGAAAGTTAATTATTGGAGTTTGAAACATTGTGGCAAAAAGTGTCTGCTACAGATGCATCAAAATATGACAACATGTTGGAAAGGTTGATGCACAAATTGCTTCAATTGTTCAATTTAACAGTTTAATTTAAATTTATTTTTTAGGTTTTAAATCTATAGCTTTTAAGAACTACCAGTATTAAGTTGAACATTTTAGTATTACACTGGATTTCGAATTTTACAACAAAACCAGTAAAAAAAAAACCAGTATCTCATACTTCTTTTTTTCATATTCATAATTAATTTATTTTATAAGAAATTTGATTTATTTCAAATCATAAAGAATTTTGTTTGGATTGATTAAATAAGCCTGTGACAATCAATTATATATATAAAGCACAACTTTCATATTTACGCAGAAGACGTTAAACAATGAGAAAATCTGTATACCTATTTGTACGGGATAAAGTGAGCAGTGGTAAAAGTTCTATGTCTAAGCTTTCATATACAAGGCACAAGCAGTGCAATAAGCCTCTGCATTGATCTTCCGGCCATATATGTATAGCTTTATATAGCAATATTTATAAATATTAGAGCAACCGTATATTAAGTAGAGCAATTATATATACAAAAACAATAGCATATTGATATCATTTACAATGCTGGATAGACATAATCAATCTATGTTCTCACAATTATTGAACTTATTTTAAATCTGAGCTGCATCTAGCAAAGTTGTTTCATGAAATGTGTGAACAGTTAAGACACTGGCAAGGCTGCATAAGCATGGTCTCATCAGAGTCTTCACTGTCTACTTATATGTAAGTTAGATAGTAACAGTAAATAATAAAGCATATAAATGTTTCGTCATATCCCAGCATTGTGTGTGACAACAATTGACTATTGTCATAATGTATTTCTGTTTATCCTACCTATATTAGCATTAATTTCTATGGTAGCTAAGTTGAGCCAGCAGTTGTTAACATTTACAAAGAAAGCCGTCATTATGTACTACTGATACACTCTGAATGGTGCCACACCATTCAGTGAATTTAAAATATCCATGCCAAGTATTTGCTCTAAACATTTGTAACTTAGGAACCTTTAATAATGTCAACAAAGAATTGTATAATTATTCATTTAAACTCATATTTCCAATCGCTTTGTATGTTTTCACGCATATGAAGTATGCTGAAGATATTGTCAGCCAGCTTCTATAGCTTGTGTGTTTTGGGACCCAAAATACTAACAGATTGACTTTAAGTTCTTGTCTTACTAGTCTTCAGTTCTCTTTCCCTGAAATTGGGGAACCCAGTTATTCTCCCCTCCCATTGGGGGGCACACTGGTCTTTTCCTACCACTGGCGATTCAAGTTTTCTTTCCTTACAATTGGGGAATCAAATTCTCTGTCCTACTATTGGAGATTCAAGTCCTCTTACAATTGGGAAATCAAGTTCTCTTTCCCTACCATTGGCCATTCCAGTTCACTTTCCTTACAAATTGGGAATAATGTTCTCTTTCCCTACCACTATGGAATCAGGTTCTCTACCCCTACCATTTGGTACCCTTTTTCTTCTCCCATTAGGGGACCTACTGTCCTCTTCCCAACCATTCAGGAGCTTCTGTTATCTTCCTTTATATTGGGTGAGCAACTATTTGATCACCTATACCATTGAGGGAGCCACTGTTCTGTCCCCTATCATTTAGGGACCCACTTTTATCTTTCCTAATATTGGGGGATCAAGTTCTTTCTGCCTTCCAATGTGGCAGCTACTGTTCTCTCACCTACCATTGGGTTAGCCAGTTGTCTTTCCTTACCATTGTGGGAGCGACTGTTCTCATTTGGAGATCAACTATTATCTCTACTAGTATTAGGGACCCGTTTTTCTCTCTCCCATAACATTTGGGCTCTGTTTTAGTCAGACTGTTTGGAGACCCACTGTTATCTCCCCATCTATTGGCCCACTGTTCTTTTCTATACCATTGGGGCCCCTGTTCTAAGCCTACCGTTCATAATTCTCTCCCTTTAAATTTGAAAACCAATTATACACCAATTTCAGGCCAAATATCCTCTTCCTATTATTAAGATACTCATTGCACTATCTGATATTTATAGAAATCTTTTGTTTTCTTTTCACCTATTTCTATTACTGAGATGGTCCATTGTTCTATTCCCTACCATTCATTTTCTCCATTTGCTTAATAGAAAATATACTTAGGACTTGTTTAATTATATTACATTGAGATTTCTGTGCAATCCACAAATTAAAATAATTCATATTAAAGGACATAAAGATTATTGAAATCCAGTACTTTGTTATGGAAATGGTATAAAAGAGGTAAAGAGGAGGAGAAGAGTGTGGGGGAAAAGCTGTTTAAAAAGGAAGAGTTTCATTTAAATACAGAGTGCATAATACCACATTTCTAATGATGCTTGACGTTGATTAACCTTTATCACTTAATCATCACAAGTTAATGAACTTTAATTATGCTTTCAATGTATTCCATTTCAGGAAGATTTAGAATGAAAAAATATCAAATATAAGTTTGCATTCTTTGTCTAAAGAACAATACATGTACTTATAATTATTCAGTAATTTGAAAAGTCTTTCAGGGTTTTTCTTGTTAAACTGGGCCAAAAGAAAAATGTAAAAAGGTTATAATATTACCCATTTACCTGATTTGATATTTTTCGAGTTGAGAAAACACAAACAGAAAAATTATAGCTTCTGAAAACTGAAAAGTATGGTTTTGATACTATTGACTGTGCGTCAAAAGCATTGTAGGAAAGGGTGAAAATGCTACTATTAAGCAATTTCCCCTGTTTCTATGTTTTGAAGGTGTCATCATAGTGTAAAGATACAATTTTTTTTAAACAACAAGGTACAATGTCAAACATCATCAAAAGCCTACTTTATAATACTAAACTACAAATCACACATTTTATCAAGTGATTTTTGTAGAGAAATCTAGAAAAAAGCATCCGGACAGCTTAGCACAATGTCCATCAATAACATGGTCATGTCACCAGCAGAGAGTAAATAATAGTAACCTTGACACACTGTGGTAACTATGGCAACACCATGTCAATGTTCTTCTTTTTATGACCCTTTAGTAACTACTAAAAGTAGGTGATGTAATGGCACATTGCCATCTCATCAGTGTATATCCAAATATTATTACATGTCTGTAGCCAAGTTTCCACAATGTGTTGGTAGCCTGAATCAATATAAATCATTACACCCTCAGGAATCCGTATGTATGGAATTGCTATAGTAACCTAAACGTTTATATTTTAAATAATGTTTAATAGCAGTTTTGAAAAGATATGTATATTTCGTAAAAGCAACTTCTTTGGAATACATCAACATCCTCAATGGAAAATATATTTGTTACCATAGCAACCCAAAGGTCCACCTACCTCTAATCTATCTGGTCGCTGCATTTTTGCGGATCCTGGATTAATGGCTGTTGGAATGACGCCAGGATGATGCTGGGACATCAAGGACTGGGAATCCCCGTTCATCTGGACTCCACCATTCATTGCAGCTAGTGTAGGCATACTGGTGTTCATATAAGGATTAAATGCTACCCCTGAGGTTGGGGTTGGGGCTCCACTAAGATACGGATGTCCCTATAAAAAAAAAGCAAAATTAGGAATTCCGTTTACATACTTTTGTTACTTATTGTGAATGTGCGTACCAAAACACATAATGCAGCTTTGTTTACAGAACATTATGTTTTAGGAATCAACTGCTTTGAAAAAATCTGAGGAAAAATATATATGATCTCTGGATAATTGGAAACAAGATACTGTTTATTTTGATAAATTTCTTCTTTTCCCACATTGTTTTCAAAAGTGGTATGATGCTAATTTAGGTCTCAAAAATTATTTGTGTCCAGGGAACGGGTTATTCCTGATATATGATATTTTAGAGTGATTATGTCTATGTCATTCAAAAATAATATCTCTCATTATTATGTTGACTTCTCATCTGCTTATGGGTTCTTTCAACCCATTTACTGATAATGCAAAATCTTTCCAATTGAAAGTTGTGGTGTTTCATCAAAACTTAAACAAAATCTGAGATTTCATTCTATAAATTATTCCACAATGCTTACACATTTAATGCATTATAAGCTTTCAGCTTCATTTCATTCAATCAACAAAAGGCACTTCATTTTTCAGTGTATTAAGCACAAGTGAATAAGAAAGCAACAACACAAATGGTATACTTAATGTTCCAACTGAGAAAACCAATTAATAAAGACAGAATTTAAATTATTAAGTTCATCTCATTTTATAACTAATATATTTGATTTTTGAACAATTTTACTTCTCACTTTTAATTTTATATTTGTGATATATGACCCAAGCTGTCTATGCACCATACACAAATCATAAAATTCATTCATTATGCAATATTGAATACTTTTTAAAGTGGTTTTGAGATTTCTGTTACATCTTTATTTAATCTATATGTGTCCCTTATGTTATAATTAACTTCAATTTTTAATATACAAATCTTGATATTATTTGATAAAAGCTTAGGATCTTTCTATATAGAAAACATGCCTCAGGATATATATATTATGTCAGTTTTTCTAAGTATGTTGGACAGTACTTTGAAAGAACTTTCTTTAAAAAAAAAAATTATATAATCTAACCGTCTGCTTTATATCTTCCATTAGATGCCAAGAAAAGAAAGTACCTGTTCAATCATTTTGAAAAGAAAGACTTGGAAAATGGGCAATAAAACATTGCAATGCTATATAAATATAGAATTTGTGTTTGTTTTTTAACTACCCTTGAAATTCTTAACTTTTATGCTGGAATCAACATCTGAAAATCAGCCATGTTGTGAGCTTCATTTGATACCATTGGCTTTCTTGCAACTGGCAAAGCTGCTGATACAAATTAGCATCTTCTTTTTGCAAAGGCAAATTTTACCTGTTCCCACATACAGATACTGCGAGATGCCTCTGCAGCAGACGCTTTTTGAAACTTTATTCAATAATTATTCTTTTATTTATAGTCTCACACTTTGTACTTCTTTCAAGATGCTTTTCTTTTGTAGGGTCAAAACATGCAATGGACTGTAATTCCATACTCTTGACTGGTCAATGATAAGTCACTCATTCTCTTAAGATGTTTTCAAAGGCAAACAAATTGTGACCTTCTACACATTTTGTATACAATATCTTTGGGTAAGTCATAGTCCATAATGGTAAAAACAATGTTCTTGATTTTGGTCTTGCCTTCTCCTTGTATCAAGGTCAATAAACAATGTTCTTGATTTTGGTCTTGCCTTCTCCTTGTATCAAGGTCAATAAACATGAATGTATGGTTAAGTCATCTGCACAAAATATTGCAGACCAAGGGATATAAATCAGAGTATTCACATGGTAATGATTTGAAGCGTGTAATATGGCAGCTAATTTCCGCATTTTAGAATCAGAGAAGCTCCAGATCAGCCTGCACTTTAACACAAACTTATCAAAACCTTTCTTGTTCACAAACGTGTTGTACAATCATCCTGGAATTCTCTTTATAAATATTTTGAATAAAACTGACTATACCAGTGCTTAAAGTGATGAAAGTTGCGATAAATTGTAAAAATCTCCTAAATTTGTTTTTGTGTGCCTTGGCTCAATCAATGTATGTCTGACAGAAGCTGGTTAATAACTTGCAGAAATTCCTCACGTCTGACTGAAGTTGGCTAATAAACTGAAGAGATTCCTGATACACGTGCTTTGTCAAATTTGAAAGCAGCTCAAGAGGAGAATAGAATTATTGTATAGAAAAAACATGGCTGGAAATGAGCATTTTTTCTTTTACATTATTGCACAAAATTGTTTTTTTACCTAACTTGACTAAATTTGATGGATATGAATGTTGATGACAAATCTTGCCTCTTAAGTGTTCAAAAGGTTTTCAAAAACTTGCCCTGGTAACCTTTTTAATGACCCAACCCAGCTGAACCAGTTTAGAGCTTGACCGAGATTTGAAAATGCATGATGATTGGTCTGATGAATTTCCATGAAGGTTGATATAAAATGTTAATTCTATAGTGTTTTTTTAAGAAATAGAGATAAACCATTGATTTAAGAAACATGAATGGTAATAAACTTAATTATATTTACTTATATATATTTATTTTTTTTAGATATTTTTCTCCCTTTCAATGTTATTAAGATGATATACAAAACCCATTTACAATATAAGTTCAATTGGACATAACTTGGGTGTTTCTATGCAACTTAGTTAAAAATTTGCTGTCTTTCATTACGAATGGTGGTTAGCATTTCCATCTAATGTTAATCAAATCCATCCCATATTGCTGTAGATATGACTTGGGACGAACAGACAGCAAACTCTCAACCAATATCCATCCACCTTTGTTGCATGAATTAAGATGCACCAGGGAGGGAGGGAAAGGTAAAGCATTGCTATTTAAGTTGAAAAGTGATTTTACAACAAATTGAGAAGGCTATTATTGATAAAAAGTAGTCCTGTGTAATAAAACATTACTTTACTCAACTTTCATGTTTAAACCAGACAATTTGACTACTTTAAATCTATGAATATTTATGAGATGATTTAAGTAAATTTTACCACAGTTTTCTTCAAAGAGTATATTTTTGTATAACATTAAAATATGTTATAAGACAAAGAGATGTTATTTTCTTATTTTCAGACAGTATAACCTTTTCCACTTTAAGTCATAGGTTATCCATTCAATTAAAGAGATTTTCTAAAAAAATCTTTTATATCAAAGTCATCTGCCGCAGAATTGTCATATGAGGGAAAGGGATAAGTGTCTAATACAAGTATCCAGAACAGGAAAAATATCAGAATAAATATTGATATCTATAAATTAAATATGAAAAAATCTTTTAGCTTTTCATCATGTTTTAACAAGTGTTGTAAAAGATGCAATTATTCATGATTTTATTTTTAAAAGCTTTCAAAAGCTATGCGCTGCCACAATGAGACAGAAAGGCATATAATTTGAGATGGACGATAACATCTGAAAAGAGATAGATCTTGTTTAACCTTGACATATTTAACTCAAGGACAACTCCGAATAGTATAAATAGTATGTTTTTAACCCTTTCCTTCATAAAGACGCTTTCTAATGCTTCTGCAGCAGACGGCTTTTTGAAAACATAGTGACAAAAGAAGAAATTGCACAAAACATGTAATTTCTCCTTTTGCCACAATGCCTTTCCACTTTTAGTCTTAGGTTATCCATTCAATTATAGAGATTTTCTATTTTTTGACAAAATACATTCAAAGTCGTCTGCTGCGGAATTGTCGTGTGAGGGAAAGGGTCAAGTGGACGCTCTTCCACTACATCAACCAGGAGGTAACCACCTAACTTTGGACATGTAATACTTACTGCCTAACTTGATTGTAGACATGTTCTCTCTTGAGACAGCGAATATTGTCTGATATGAGAGTTTTTCCAGATGTACTGTCAGAACTCTGGATCAGCCATTCCACAACCACTTTATCATCCTCCCATAAATATGCCTGAATGAACAAAATGTACAAATATTCAACAAAAATATTATATTAACTCATTCCAACTTGCAGACTTACATTCAACTCTTTCTTTTTAATTATTTTTCTTGGATTTTTTAAAATGTGTCTGCTGCGAATGCAGTTTTGTTGTATGTTGGAAAGGTTTTAACCTCATATAGACGCTCTCTGACGCCTCTGCAGCAGACAACTTTTTGAAAACAAAGCGACAAATAAAGGAATTGCTAAAAATGAGCAATTTCTCCTTTTGATACAATGTTTTTAACTTTTATTTATAGGTTACCCATTTAATTATAGAGATTTTTCCATTTTTTGAAAAAATATGTTCAGAGTTGCCTGCTTCAGAATTGCTGTATGTGGGAAAGGTTTTAACAGATATTTCACATTCTTACAGAATGTATGAATGTTATTCTATAAACTGATAAAGAATTCTATCAGAGCTCTAGATAAGCAGCGTTTAGCATGTCCTGAAATTGTTATTTGACCCTTAAACCCTATATTATGGGTATTCTAAAGAATGATCTCAGTGAGACGATTGAGTACCCACACCATAGGCATTAGTGGAATAATAGAAAAGATATTGTGGGGATAGAGCTGAATGTCTTTATCTGGACCTCTGAGATATACTGGTAAACCACAACCAATCAAGGTCGAACAGTTGTTAGTTTTTAGTTTGCCCAGCCAATCAGACAGACACTTGTCAGAACTATTTTCCCAGATATAGGCTGGTATTATCCCTAGTATTATAGGTTACTAATTCTGTCCTGTGAAATCAACATTGGACACATAGCAAGCCTGAACAGTGCAGGGTTTATGAATGGGTTCATCCTTTCCCACATACAACAAATCTGCAGCAGACAGAGTTTTCTAATTTTTGACAAAATATGTTCAATGTCGTCTGCTGTAGAATCGTCATATGAAGGAAAGGGTTAATCAAACATATTATGATTTTTTCAAATAAAAAGCACACAATCATTTTAGTATTATTAAGTGTAATTTTATTACACTTTGCAAATAAGTTAAATATACTTTATATAAATACTAATTCCTGAAGAAGGCCATCAGGCCAAAAGCTTGATCATTGAGTGTTTACATATATATATAAAAACTTACATTAACTGTTCCTTTGTCTTCAACAAACCATCGACTCAACATTGAACTAAGTTGACCATCTGTAGATGGCTCAATGAATTGTTTCAGTTTCTTCTTGACACTACACTCCAACAATCGGCGCTTTATTCTCCAGTAGAAAAACTCCCTACTTCTCTTCCACTCAAGTATACCCTATTCAATAAAACACATGATTTGTCAGTGAACAGCACAAATTGCAGAGTGGGGGAACTCAAATTTCAACCTTTTTCGACTTGCAGACGCATTTGTAGAAGATATTGTGGCAAAAGACAGAATTGCTCATTATGAGCAATATCCCTGTTTGCCATTTTTTTCAACTCTGCTGAATAATTATACCTATATTTATAGATAATTTCAATAGGTTTTACAATGTATCTGCAGATTTGCTATATGAGGAATTTTTTTTATTTGCAAAACATAAAACATTTTGCTGACAATCGATTTGCCAACAACATGCTGACAATATAAGCTCTGCTGCTACACAAATTAAATAGACGTTTTTGCTGCTATCCAATTTCCCTTCATCTGTCAAAGTTTGATGCCTTTGCAGCAGACAACTTTCAAAAACATTGGAAAAAAGGATGGAATTATTTAAAACAAGCATGTTTTACTATTTCTCAAGTTTGAAATTGTTTATAAAGACTTCTAATGTGGTGGTCAATTTTTGAGATGAAAAAATAATTGTGAAAGGAGAACTTTTTTAGTTTTTGGCAATTTGTTTTGTCACAATATAATGGCTAACACTATAAATATAGGAGTGCTTTTCTTAACAAAATTCAATACAATTTGAACCAATTTGGAGATTGGACCCTTTCCTACATACAGACTTCAGTAGATGATGATTTAAAACAATGTGGAAAAACAGAGAGAATTGCTGATAATGTCCAATTTCTTGTTTCGCCACAATTCCATAATTTCATAATTTTCAATATTGTAGATGTTAACAAAATTTGTTGTAATGTGGAAAAGGTGTTTAAAACATTTGATGCTATTTTCTTTTTAACCCTTACCCTAAATAGACGCTCTCCGACACTTCTGCAGCAGACAGCGTTTTGAAAATATAGTAACAAAAGATGAAATTGCTCAAAACGAGCAATTTCTCCTTTTGCCACAATGTTTTTCATTTTTAGTCATAGGTTATCCATTCAATTATAGAGATTTTCTATTTTTTGACAAAATATGTTCAAAGTCATCTGCTGCTGAATTGTTGCATGAGGGAAAGTGTTAAACATTCTCTTGGATACTTGTATGACTAGATGGGAAACAGGAAAGATCCTGATCAGACTGTGCAAATAATAATTATTGTCATAATTGAAGGGAGTAACAGAGTTTAGTAAATTCTCATTGAGAAGGTGTATTTTTCACCAGTAGTTTCAACCCTTTTCCAACTGTAGGCACATTTTGATGCATCTGTAAGACGAGCAATTTCTCCGTTACCACAATGCTTTCAACTCCATTTTATTAAACTCCCAGTTATGGATATTTTTCATGTTTTTATCAATTATAATTCAAAGTCTGCTGCAAAATTATTATACAATATTTTCAAAAACATATTAAGGTTTAATTTCATGTGACATGTCTCATGCAGCATTTATCAGACAAGCTATTATTACTTTGGTCTCCTTATTTATTGTCCCTTTAAGACTCATATAGAAAATGATAACCAGGCTTTAATTTAATTGTACTTCTCAAAATTGTCGTAACTGGATAATGTTACGCAATAAAATGTATCAGAAAAAGTTGAGTATTTTTCACTGCTTTGAATCCAGCACAGGTTTAGAAAAGAGAGTAATATTGGTTTTGTTCACAGTATCTCTCTTATTAACTAACTAAATACTGTGTTGTGGATGACCCCAATAAGTGTCTTATTGAGACAGTTCTTTTGTTTATCCATAACAAAGGGTTTTTAAATTATGATTCATGTATATGAAATAGACACAAGCTCTCATATAACAACCATTGTGAAAACATTACTTCATGCTATCATATAACAACCATTATGAGAACATTACTTCATGCTATCATATAACAAAGATTGTGAGAACATTACTTCATGCTATCATATAACAACCATTGTGAGAACATGACCTCAGGTTTTCATATAACAACCATTATGAGAACATTACTTCATGCTATCATATAACAACCATTGTTAAAACATTACTTCATGCTATCATATAACAACCATTATGAGAACATTACTTCATGCTATCATATAACAACCATTGTGA
>JAUELF010230087.1:0-13647 GCA_031471495.1 Clinocardium nuttallii
ACGAAAGTGTGACAGCGTGACTGACGGACTGACGGACGGACTGACGGACTGACGGACGGACGGACTGACGAATGAGACATAATAGTCCCCGCGCTTTCGCGAAAGCGGGGGACAATAATATAGCTGTTGAAAGCCGCGTAAAACACCAGTTTGATGACACTTTCTGGCAGACAGACGCCTTTTAACGCCCCTTGAACAAATGGCTTCTTAACGAGCGACTTCTTACTTTTTTCGAAAATATTTTTAACTTTTATCAATACGTTTCATTTTTATATATTTTCAATATGTTTGTTTTTACAGTCGTCTGCATATTTGTTATATGTGGTAAAGGTTTAAAATAGAACTCTCAATTTCTCTCCATCACTCTCAGTATATGTTCGACTGACTATAAACTATCGGCCCAGGAAAAGATCAGTGGCTTAGCTACATAATCTCCAAGCATATTTCTAGTCTAGTACTGGTTTATTTACCCAAGGATAGTGAATAAGTGAACTGTCGTCGTGATATAACTATACTACTGTTGATAACGGCTTTAAACCATCACAAAACAAAGAAACTCCGTGTTATAACTGAATATATTATGTAAACTGCGTAAAACACAATAAAGGTACATTATGTTAAGAGTTTTACGCCACTTTCATAATGTTTTCCGTTATATCACGGCGTTTCTGGTAAGTTACCAGTACTACTGGTCCATTTATCCTGACACTGGCCAGTAAGTCGTAATGTTAATCACACAACCCTTAGCGCTAAGCATGGCAGCCATTACTACCATTTTATAAAGAAGTTGGTACATGTATGATCCGGCCGGGGATGGAACATTATTTAGAACACTTCTTAATGAACGGGTTTCCGTAAGAGGTCGGTTTTATGATGTGTATGTGAAATATCTTGATCGTGGGATAAGATGCAGAGTCTGCTGATGTTGAACAGTGCAGGTTAACATCAGTGTGTACATATTCATCGTATTGTCAACGTCAACGCACGTAGACAGAATCTTCTAACAAGTGATATTCAGAAAAGTGTAGATCCAGATCAGATCCCGTGCACCGAACGATCTGGATCTGCACTGTACCAAAAGAGCGAAGTGTACCTTATTCCATGGTTGAGTTGATAACGACACTCGGTGTTAAACTCTGAGTAATGTATCGACCAAAACCAGCCTGCGCAGTCCGCGCAGACTAATCGGGGCCGTTACACGAGAAAACCAACATGATGGACTCTGTGTAATGTATCAACCCAGATCAGCCTGCGCATTCCGTGCAGGACAATCCGGGCCGACACATTCCGTCTCAGGAGGATAAAGTAATGATTGCTGAAACAGAAAATCCACAGGTGGCGAAAAGTATCTGTCCGGATAAGCATGTGTGGCATGCTTAGGCTGATCCGGGTCGGATACTTTACGCAGAGTCCGCAATGTTGGTTTTCTCGCGCGACGGCTCATATGTGCTTTTATTGTTTCAACATCGTCTGCTGCACAATAGTTTCCAGTAGGGGTAAAGGGTAAACAAGGTTTATTATCTTTCTATATTATATCAGTGGCGAACAAGTTTCACACGAGGCATAGTTGATAAACCCTGATATTTCACTGTTACATGTGTATGAATACTATCAATATTGACCTTTTCCCTTAGCATAATTCTATACAATAACCGTTGATGTTTTAACGGTTAATATGAATTGAAACGCTTTCCCAGTTAAGGACACTTTTTGATACGGCTACATGTATCATAATTCTATACAAGAGCCGTTGGTGTTTTTGTAAGTTAATATAAATGTTAACGCTTTCCCATTTGAAGACATTTTCTGATACGGCTACATGTAGCTAGCCCGTAGCATAATTCTATACAAGAGCCGTTGATGTTTTTGTAAGTTAATATAAATGTTAACGCTTTCCCATTTGAAGACATTTTCTGATACGGCTACATGTAGCTAGCGGACAAGGGAGTCCCTGATTGTAACATGTCAGGATATTTTCCTGTCGCAAAACCAAGAGGGTCAGTTTCCGTTTGACGTTACTCACGTTCATCTGATCACATATGACTTAGAGCATAGGACAAGGTACAATTTGTTGGAACAGTGCATACCAGATCAGTCTGTAAATCTGCACCGTCCGATCAAGATATACACTGTTCGCACTTTACTTAACATGCTAGTACCAACAACTGGTTTGGATCGCAAACCATAAGGGTCGGTTTTCGTGTGATGTGACTTAAGACAATCTTATCACATATTGAGGGCTTCATGCAAAACGGTTGTAACTACATCTTGTGTAAGATGTAGTTACAAGCATGTTGCATGAAACCATCGATATGATACCTTGCATGGGAAAAGATACATGTTGGGTTTAGTGGACAATATATATCCAGATCAGCATGCGCATACATCTGCACTGTACATATAACTAACACAATCCTGTAAGAATGTTCTGTCTACTTTTGTCGATTTAGATAAGACGGAGCAGATATGAGCCGTCCCGAGAGAAAACCAACATAATCGTATCTGCGTAATGTATCGAACAGACCAGCCTGCGCTGTCCGCGCAGACTGATCCAGGCCCACACATTCCGTCTCAAAGGGGATAGGGGTATAACGTAATGATTCCTGAAACAGAAAATCCATAGTAGTCGAAATATGTCTGTCCGGGTTACATGCTTAAGAGGGTCAGGGTCAACACTTTACGCAGAGTTCACAATGTTGGTTTTCTCGCGGGACGGCTCATATACATGCTGATCTGAACCTACACAGTTAAAGAAATGTAAAAGTGGACATATTGTCATGCACTTGCTTAGCTATCATCGTGTATAAAATCACAACTTATTTATACATAGGTCAGTTATGGTGACGTCCGTCTATCGCCTGGAGACCCACTGACGCCAACTCAGGTCCAAGGGTATCCGAAGATAAAATTCGACGCACCAGAAGGAGAAACATTCACACTCATATTTAGTGGTATAGATACATTTCGGTTGTTTGTTTAGTATTTACTTATATATTTGAAATCGATTGCGAAGCAAATTATCCGCTTATATTAATCACGCCCGATGTCTGCTTCCTGGAGACTTAACCAGTACTCGCGCCGTTTGTGTGGAATACACCTAATGCAGAACCCGCTCATCACGGGATTCGAACCCGGGACTGATGTTACGCCCTTCCACTGCACTACTTCTTGTTCGTAAAACTGTGCAAACTCAACCTGATCCCCGCCTTTATGCAAGCCATAGTAGCACAGTATTCGTTCAGAACAATCAGGACACGTATGGTATGGTGAGTTGGACGCTGCGATACAACTAAAATACTGTTGAAAGCGATATTAAACTCAAATCACTATAACAGTCGACACGTGTTTTGGAGCATGCTATAGTTTATAAACTGAATATGCTACGGTCTTGAAGTGGTAAATAAGAGATTATAATATAAAAGTAGCTGACACGAATGTTTGCTCCTTTTCGCAATCATGTGTACTTTCATAATAGCCACAAAACAAAAGTAGTCAAATCAGACGAATCTGAGCACATTAAGTGAATATATGATAAATCATTACAAATCAAAGGTTACTTGAAAAACCCTTTTGCCACATTGTTATCAAGTCTATTTAATAATCACATCTTCATTTTTAGAGGTTCTACATCGTTTTAACTAGAAGTTATTAACGTCGTTAAATGCAAAACGTTGTATGCAGGCAGGGGTTAATCCAGATAATAGGTGAACTGCTGCATAGCCTATAAAATACTGCTGAGTTCATGTTCAGAACAGTTGATTGTTATTGTGATTACTTCCCTTATATTTCTCTCTGACTCGACACCAGGGGGCATTGTCTGTTAATTCATTTACTTCTGTAAAAGACAGTGATAATTCGAAGTCTGAAACATTTAAATTAGGCGTTTTTATATAAAGGTTTTATTCATAGATCCTGATGCACCATCGAGGGCGGATCCATCATTCAAAGAGTTTCTTCATTGGTTGGTTGTAAATATATCGGGACATGACGTCATGTCCGGTGAGGAAAAGGCGCAATACATTGGATCCGGTGCACCAAAGGGAAGTGGTAAGATCACGGTGTTTCATAAACATAGGAAACCGCCATTTTGGTTATTTCTGTACAATTAATATAAATTAAAATGGATCGGTGAGTTGAGTCTTCATTTTCGTATTTTCAGAAGTACGTCCAATTCTTGATCGAATGCTAGACAGGATTGATATGCTATGCAAATATAATTTAAAATTGTATTAAACCCTTTCCCATATACACCAAGCCTGCAGCAGACGACGTATCTATAAATGAAATACTAGTTTTGAATAATGCTGAAGCAATGTTCCAAAATGTGATATTGCTCAGTATGCATAGTCGAGCCCCGGTAGCTCAGTTGGTAGCGACGAGCGCTATCAATCCATTATTTCCGTCGTTTGACAAAAGTCATTGTGACAAGCGTCATTCGTCTTTCCTCAATGGACTAACAGTCTATGTGGAAAAGCAGCCAGTTGATTGGAATGATTGATGTGTGGATTACTGGTATGCAACAGCCAGGAACACATGAGTAGATGAACTTGCCGCCGCGATATTACTGTAAAATTGTTGAAAACGCCTTTAAAACCAAATCAATCAATCATGCTCATTATTATGCTCAGTTAACAGACTGCTTTTAAACTCGTTTGTTGCAGATGCGTCTGAAAGCGACTTAATGTATAAGCTGTTCAAGCGTTTACACACTCTAGAGTATCCCCTTCACAGTTCAAGCGTTTACACAATCTAGAATATCCCCGTCAAAGTTCAAGCGTTTACACAATCTAGAGTATCCCCTTCAAAGTTCAAGCGTTTACACAATCTAGAGTATCCCCTGCAAAGTTCAAGCGTTTACACAATTTAGAGTATCCCCTTCAAAGTTCAAGCGTTTACACAATCCAGAGTATCCCCTTCAAAGTTCCAAGTTCTGTTATTATCCTGATTTAACACATATTATGTTCGACGAGTTTTCTTTTGATGAATATACTAAATGAGCGAGTCAAACCCAAACAGATTCAATCACCGTTTTTGCCTAGCAAAGTACTGGTTTGTTTACCCAGGGATATTGACTTAGTGTCGCTGTGATACAACTAGAAAAATGATATAAAGCGACGTAAAACCCCAAAATAAAACAAATTTAACAACCTTTCTATCGAACATTGTGATATTGTTGAAACAAGACTTGTCATTTGTATGTTTTTTAAACACGGCGGACATCTTAAAATTGTATGCAACCCTTTCCGATAAACATCAAGCCTGCAGCAGACGACGTGTCTAGGTACAAACATACACAATCTCTATACATGAATATATCATTTTTGAATAATGTTGAAACAATGTTGCAAAATGTAATATTGCTCGTTATGCTCAATTGACACATTGTTTTCAAAACTCGTTTGTTGAAGAGGAATCAGAAAGCTATTATATATGGAAAAGCTGTTTAAGCGTTTACAACATCTAGAGTTTCTCCTCCTACGTTTAAAGTTCTATTATTATCTTGATTGAAAACAAACTGCTTGATAGATCGTTAATGTTTATTTATTAAATCAGTTCAAAACAATTACTTATGTTTTAAATAGTTCAATGTATAAAACACGCAAGACCACAACATTTTAAATTTATATAAAACAACCCACCTTATTGCATGGTTGTTGTAAACTTGTTGGGACTGGCTCCTTCGGCGGCGTTCTGCCCTGCAAGCTCGAGAAACTCTGCCGAGGGAACTCGCCCAACACAATATTCTCATAAAAGGATGTAATAACCTATAGTCATATGATACAATGAAGGCTATTGTTTTGCAGGTTTGCATCGCTATGTATTCCAGCTATTCAAGCAATCGAAAGGAAAGATAGATTTGGAAGATTTCGCCTATATCAGCAATACATCAGGTAACAACATATATTTTAACCCTTATCCAACATAAAACAAATATGCAAGGAACACGAAACCTACGTATTTAACCTTTTCCCAACTGAATATGTATCTTGACGCAATAGCAGCAGACGACGTTTGAAAACAGTGTAGCCAAAATTGAAATTGCTCATGATGAGCAATTTCACCTCTGCATGTTTAGCCACAATGTTTTCAACTTTACTTAACATTCTTTATCTTTCATGGAAATTATTTTTCATGTTTGTGTCACTATGTTTTCAAAATCGTCTGCTGTAGAATTGCTGTATGTGGGAAAGAGTTATATGAATGACTGAGAAAAGTTGGAAACATTGTGGCAAAAGTAGAAATTGCTCATCATGAGCATTTTTCTGCTTTTGCCACAATGTTTACAACATTCTGCTGCACATGCGACAAAACGAGTAGGTATGTGGGAAAGGGAAGGGGAAGGGGGAAGGTCCGCGTTTTCATCATTTTAACGATTTCTTACAATTTCGCGAACAAGCTTTTGACTTAATATCGGTTACCTCTATCCCACATGCAACACAAACATCGTGGAAAATGAAAATATACTGCTGCATATACGTCTACGCAGGGAGAATGAAAAGGTGAACTGTCGCCGTGATATAACTGAAATACTATTGAAACGGTATTGTACCCCAATATAATATACTACAGTCAGACCTGTCCTAAAGACCACCTTTGAATAGAGATTCCTTGTCTATAGCAACCACACTTTTGGTTTCCCAATTATTCATTTTCTCCATAAATGACCCTGCAAAGACCATATATAATATTATGGTCACGTGTTCGTATTGTATTTTTATAATCGGTTCACCCACACATTATCGTATACATGTGTAAACGGGTCCATGAAACAATACATTAGTTTGTTATAAATAATGATGCTGTTAAAAGTTGTTCTTAAAATAAACCTTTTCTTTATAAATATTTATAAAAAAGTAAACAGTTGTATAGTAATATTCTAATTTTACTCGTGTCTGTGATGAAATACCGAAAGCAACTACCTACAGCTGTATTGTATATTTTTGTAGCACAAGGACGTCGAAGCTTCAACTCAAAAGAGTTTGCGAGCAAGCAAGGACTCGAGCTCGTGGCCGGAAACTTCTTTAACGCAGAGTGGGATGAATATGTTCCAACGTTACACAAACAATTGGGATTCAAACCTCTACCACCGAAGTGAGAGACAATTAAAGATAAAAAGATTTTCTGTCAGAGCAACGTCATTGACAACGGACATTGGGATTTTATTTTCGCTTTTTTTAAAGCCATTTTCAACATACAGACTACATATTACGCAATATTAGCAGACGACTGTTCTTAACACTGTGAGAAAAGTAGAAATTGCTCATAAAAAGCAATTTCCCCTTTTTCCACAAAGTTTTCAACTCTATTAACAAATTTGACTTTCAATTATTGAAGTTTTTCTATCTTTGCCAAGATGTGCCCAAACTCGTCTGATGCAGATTTCTTGTGTGCCAGTCTCGTTTAAAATCTAAAAATAGTATATATACATATATATATATATATATATAGTCAATTACAAACGAGACTGGCAAATTAACGGAATCTTTCAATCGGAACGCCTCGGCTAAACTCGTAAACTCCATTTACGTCTCCGACATCGTTTACGAATATACCCGAAGATAGGAATTGTGAACGACCTTTACAGTCGATCTGGGTCGATATGCAATAGTATTCGGGTAAAGGTGAACACTTTTGACTAGATATATAATTATACTATCCGACACACTCCTCATGTATTACACGTCTGAGTAAACAAACTGCACGCATGCGCAGCCATGCTTAAAGATCCAAATCTTTTGGTTGTTATATACATGTCTTGAGAGATAGTTGGTGTACAGTGCAGAACAGATGAAACTATGTTCATGCGATGACTGATCAGGATCTGCACTGATCGCAAATGGCTAGCGGTTGGTCTTTACACAGCACCAGAATAAGGCGAGAGCAGCAATATATTGTCGACATTTGTGATTATGTTCATGATATAAATCTATTGTATATATATATACATGTCTTGTTATTGTACTTTAAACACTTTCCCACATACGACAATTCTGCAGCAGACGACTTTGAAAATATATGGTTAAAATGTGACATACCTCCATAAATGAGTGTTTTTAAAATGATTAGATAGAGTTGAAAATGTTGTTGCAAAAGGGGAAATTGCTCATCGTCTGCTGCACATGCGTCAAAATGCGTCTGCAAGTGGGAAATGGTTAATTAATTTTGAACTCTCCTACTTTCGAGTATAACTGGGTGTCGAAGAATGGAAAGAATACAATTGGTGATTAACGCCGGTTTCAACAATTTCCCAGTTATATTACGGCGTTTCCAGGGTAGGTTACTTCTCGGCTATTTATCAAACAAAGGTTGATGATGATCATCATAAAAAATACAATACCGTCATGTTTAATTGATTGATAGTAGGACACAGGTAACTGACAGGTAACTTTTTGCTTGGTTCGCAATCGATGTTAGATAAATAAGTTTAATTGATTTATAGTAGGCAACAGGTAACTGACAGGTAACTGACAGGTAACTTTTTGCTTGGTTCGCAATCGATGTTAGATAAAAAAGTTTAATCATACTCAAAACTAAACTGAACTATGCCGTATAAATGCCGAGTCTTGGAAGCTCAATCGGTAACGACGCGGGCTGTCAATCAATGTTGTGAGTTCGAATTTCAGCTCGGCCAAATTTCTTTCAGACGTTTGACAAAGTCACTGTGACATGCGTAATTCGTCTTCAAACAATGGACTAAGACTATGTGGAAAAGCAGCCAGTTGCTTGGGAACATTGTTGTGTGGAGTACTGGTGATAGAATATATATAATTGCGTGGATAACCTACGACTTAAAGTGGAAAAAATTGTGGCAAAAGGAGAAATTGCTCGTTTTGAGCTATATCTTCTTTTGCCACTATGTTTCAAAAAGCCGTCTGCTGCAGAGGCGTCAGAAAGCGTCTATATGTGGGAAAGGATTAAAGCATGGGTGCGCATGCAGTTTGTTTACTCAGACGTGCAATAAGTAATGAGTGTGTCGGATAAGATAATTATATCTCTAGTCGATAATGTTCGCTTTAACCCGAATAATATTGACTTAAGCTGATCCGGGTCTATACTTTACGCAGAGTCCACACTGTGTTGGTTTTCACGCGGGACGGCTCAATTATATGTGGAAAAGAAAGCAAGTAACAGGCAAGAGGTAAAGGTACTGAAAAGACACGTAAGGTGAACTGGCAGCCGTCATATAATTGGAATACCGTTCTAAAACGGCGTTAAGTTAAATTCAACAATTCGACTAAAATGACACTAACGAACGCGTAAGCGGAATACGGAATCAATATAAAGCGGAATATGAAGTCTGCTTAAGCTGATACAAGGTTTAATCCGCAAAAGAACACATCCTTTATTCTAGCATATATCATAGCACCATTATTACAATATACGGGACTGAGTCAAAATCATGTTTTGGCAGCCATTAAATCGTCAATTTCGCCTTCATTAAGCGCATATTCTTCTTTCACATCGACGAAATGGTATTCATCATTTCTGACAAAAAATGCCAGCCAGATATGTTTTTTAAAACTAAACAAATATTTATCGTCGACCTCATCCGGTGGAGCAGTGCACAGACTTATCAACATTGCTACGATGACAGATGTGACACATCCAATCATAGAAAAACACATGAAAGAAATAGAATAAATTTCTGTTAGAAATGTTGTATCTTGAATCGAAGCGTTGGTAACTTGCAATTGGTATTATATATTTCCGTGGTCAAGACGGTAGATATTGTATTGGCTGGTAACGATAACATCGTGGAATAGTTGTATTGCATGGTATCCATAAGCGTCTGGGAGCAGTTGTCAACAGGAGCAGACGGAAGTTTCGGATCTACTTTGCCATATCCAAGTGATTGACCCATATTGATCCAAAACACGACTGCCATGCCTACAATTGTCCCAATGACAACGCCTTTTGTCGTGGCTCGCTTGTAAAACATTGACACCATGAATATTGCACATACCGGCCCGTCGATACATCCCATGAATGCGAAAAACATGCCAATAATGGATCCAGGTAGAACAGAGATGATGAAGGAAAGTGCCGCGGCTACAATACCGTACAAGAAAACTATTATCTTGGCAATATGTGTAGCCCTTTGTTCCGGTATATCGGGATATTTTTCTCGTATGATATCCTCGTATGTAACTGCGCCTAAACTACTTAGCAATGAAGACAACAAGCTAATTGCTGCACTAGACAGAGCTGCAATGAACAATCCAGACAAACCTGGCAATGATGAGAATAAGTCCATTACAGCTAGCGGAATAAGCTGGTTCACATTGTCAATTCGACCCGATGCGAGTGGATCGCAACCTATCGAGGCGTAATATGCGTAGATAGCAACTCCTTCGAAGCTAACAAAGAAGCAGAAAATCCCAGTTAATATCCCTGCCACCATGACGATTTGTCTTGCTGCTTTGAGGGTCGGTGCGCAGCTGATTCTCTGACACCCTGGTTGTTGGAGGATCGACACAAGAAAGACAGTAAATGTGGCAAAGCCAGCGTTCCAGAACTGGTATCTTATTGTTGGATCGATCCTGAAGTCTCCTACATCTAATCTACTCGAAGCTAGGTTGAGCATATTGCCTATACCACCTACCACTGTCGATGCTTTTATAATTATTGAGAATACTCCAATGAGCATGATCACCAGCTGGAATACATCGGTCCATATCACAGCTTTTATACCTCCTATCGAAGTATATGTTGCGGTCACAATGGTGTAAATTAAGATCGTGCCCCAGTAGGGAATCCCTATTATGATTTCAAGGGCCACACAGGTACCAAAAATAACGGTGCCCATGTAAAAGACAAAATATATCAAACCTAATGTAAACGCGAGATATCGGATAATATTGTCATGGTAACGTAGTTGAAAATATTTAAACACGCTTGTAAGCTTCAGTGGATACAAAATGGGCACCGCAACCAGCCCGCCAAATATAAAACTAAGCCAAATTGCAACTACGTAATAGGCGCTCGTCAAACCATAGTTATATACTTCAGCTGGTGCCCCAAGGATGACAATCGATGACTGGTATGATACAAGCAGGGAAAAGGCTGTTGGCAATACCGCAGACTTTCTATCGGCAAGGAAATAATAATCCAGATATCGTTTGTTTCTGTCTTTAAACGCGAAGAATATTCCAATGCCCAAAGACAATGCGATTGTTGCAAAGAAAATGAGATAATCTATTGCAGTGAAATTTGAATTTTGTAACACCATTGTCATGTATTCCTACGATATATCCGATTATGGATGTATTCAAATGCTGATTCTTGTTTTTCGGCGATGCTGTGTGTTTTAATCCTGTGTCCATGTACGAGCTCTGAACATTGATGGTTAACACTGTCCCACTGGTAGTCCCGTTTGTTTGTCTTAAGTGTGAAGAGAACTGAGTCTTAATGCTGATTCCCTTTTTTCGTCGATTTACCTCATTTCTTATATCCTCTTAAATTATGTGAACACTTGATCACGAACATAGCGATTCTATGCTTTCTCCGATTTGTATTCTTCATTAATGCTTCCTTATCAAGCCTTCAATGTTCACAGGAATATTTCAGTTTATAAAATTTTATTTTAGAATATCTAAAAGTGTATTCGAAACTGAATGACGTCGATATCACTAGTATATATACTCCCAAAGTGATAGTCACGCTACAAGTATCCAATTTATTTATTATATTTTGTGATATGGAAATGTATAACAAACGATAATCATTTTTCTCATATACACTCTGTGTTCATTGAAATTAATACTTTAATATTTCAACTAATGTTCATTTGGTGAAAAATCAATTTATTTATCGTTTTACCATCTTCAAGTTAAAGCAAAAAAGATCAACATGCGTAACTGCGAGGGGTGTTCAAAATTACATCTATTCCTGTCGACGAATTTTTATAAGTGACTGATCGGTATCTTTTAACTTTCAAGGGGAAGTTCTTAAGCTAATTTATTATATAACCTATAAATAGACGCTTTTTCATTGGCTAAAAAGCAACTTTTTAGAGTCGATATCTAGCGATATTCACCGTTTTTTGCTGATATTGACCAGTTTTATAAATAGTAACACGGGAAAACCGGGTAATCACACGAGTCGCCTATTAATATCCTTCGCATTTATCCGTACGCTACGGAATTTTCCGAATGACCACGAAAACTTCCTAAGCTCTAAATGTAATGTGGAAATTTGAATTATAAAGGTGAGGTAATTTTGTTGAATGACGCCATGCACGTGCATAACCAACATTCTAGACGCGCGTTTTAGACTGTTTGTATGTATGTATCCTTGAGATACATTTAGGTTTATATAATTAAACAGTTATGGGATTTTCAGCTGTTATACATGATGTTGATATGTACCAAAAAAATAATTATTGTATAATATATTATGCTTGTGCAAAATTCGGGGTCATTGTCTTATATTCAACACCGATTTGCACAGAAGAGACATAATTATTTTTTACAAGTTCTTAAATAAAATGAAATTCAAATGTTCCACTTATATTTTGATTGCAGTTAGCATTATTCATTTAGAGAGTATAGACCGAAGAAAAAATGCAGAAACAAACTATACGAAATATTGTAATTGGGGCATCACTGAAATATGATGTGACGTCATTGAAATATGATGTGATGTCATTGAAATATGATGGAGCAAGTCATTGAAATATGATGTGAGACGTCACTGAAATATGATGGAACAGGTCACTGAAATATGATGGAACAGGTCATTGAAATGTTATGTGACGTCTTTGAAATATGATGTGGCGTTATTAAAAGATCACGGGAAAATATTTTAATTTTATATACGTTTTATTTATTCAGTCTTACAGATAATCTAGGTAAATAATACATGAACAATTACGATGCACTAGTAAACACAACGTAAACACGTTTATGCTATGCCTATGAAATTGAACGAAACAGGTTTGGTCTACCGACAAATACACGCTTTTTCGAGACGAAACCTATATAGGTTTCGCAAAACAGGTTTTGAGTTTTGTGACTATGGAACACAGGGCTGGACTTAGATTATCAACGAGAACAGCTTCTCACCATCCCATTATGGGACCCATTTTAAGTGAGCAAGTAAAAAGTCTAGCCTAAAACCTGTCTTGGTTCACCTCAGATGTCTTCTATATTAAACATATAGGTTTACTCAAAATCGAATCCCTTTATAGTCTTAGTCGTGTCGTAGTATACCTAAATCCGAATCCCATTAATATAGCCGACTTGTCGTAGTTTTACTCAACACGGTTGCCCATTAGTCTTGGCTAAGACTTGTCTTATTTTTACTCAACAGGGTTGCCCATTAGTCTTTGCTAAGACTTGTCGTAGTTTTACTAAACAGGGTATTTATGTGTATATATATTTTTTAACAATTTTGAAATAATTTTTAGTATTTCCAGAGTTTAAGATAATTCTATATGGAAACATAACAATATCAGCAAATTTCTTTTTCGAAAATTCATATTAAATTATAGAAAAGTGTGCATAACAGTTTCCCTTATATTCTATTTATAGAGATGTCTGCATTGTAAATATCTGAATAAAAAGACTTGTATAACTTGTAGTTCAATCCATTTGCATATGTTATATATTTTGTTATCATTTAATGTTCATTTGTATATATTGATAT
>JAUELF010230098.1:0-13646 GCA_031471495.1 Clinocardium nuttallii
TCTGGAGCGGCAGTTGTTTTTGACTCTTGAGCGGCAGTTGTGTTTAACTCTTGAGCGGCAGTTGTGTTTAACTCTAGAGCGGCAGTTGTGTTTAACTCTGGAGTGGCAGTTGTGTTTAACTCTAGAGCGGCAGTTGTGTTTAACTCTAGAGCGGCAGATGTGTTTGACTCTGGAGTGGCAGATGTGTCTGACTCTGGAGCGGCAGATGTGTTTAACTCTAGAGCGGCAGATGTGTATAACTCTAGAGCGGCAGTTGTGTTTAACTCTAGAGCGGCAGTTGTATTTAACTCTGGAGTGGCAGTTGTGTTTGATTCTAGAGCGGTAGATGTATTTAACTCTGCAGTGGCAGTTGCGTTGAACTCTGGAGAGAAAAAGCAGGGTAGTCAAAAGTCATATGGTTAAAAATAAACAGGGTAGTCAAAACCCATAAGGTTAAAAATGCAAGGTATTCAAAATATATATGACTGGAAATGCAGAGTAGACAAAACTGTACTGATTGAACATGTAGAGAAGACAAAACCCCACTGATTGGTATTAATTCAGTCACAGGTGGTACATGAATTAAGGTTAAATTGCCTTAAAGTGATAATTTCTAATAACAAACACTCATATTTGACTACCCTGTTTCTTTACCATATATGGGTTTTGACTACTATGACAAAAATGAACCAAATGGGTTTTGACATACACTCCTTAAGAACAGGTGAGTTCTAGTTTGGTCACAATGTGTTCAACTCTTTCCGGTGAGTGAAAAATATTCTCTTGGTGTTTGAAAGTAATATGTAGATGCTTTTATGAGCATAATGTCAAAAATTGTGTCAGAATATCTAAACAGATATAGTCCAAAATTGACATAGTAGTCATACACATTAGGATTAATTTTGGAACGTCCCCGTAAAATTAACAATTTCCTTCATATATGCGCTTTCTGACGCCCCTGCAACAGACAGTATTTTTAAAAAAATGGCAAAAAAGGTAGAACTTGAGCAATTTCTCCTTTTGTCACGATGATAACAACTATTTTGAATACTTATTCTTTCATTTAAAGGAGTATTCTGTGATTTTGCCTAGCCGATTTCAACGTGGAATTTTTATCAGAGACATTTAATAATAACAATAATATTAATGAACTTTATTTCATAAAAAAACACATACATGTCTAAAGAAACATATAAGCACTCGTAGTTATGTCTTCTTTCATCTTTAAGTTTCTGTTTATTATTAGATAACGGTCCCTTAACATTAAGTTGAACAACATATCTTACTATGTTAACGAATAATGGTATATTACCAAGACAACGTTACGCAAACATATCCAATTTTGGCACACCCGGATCATGAATCGTGATTTCGCATGAAAATCCCAGTTTCTTATCTCTGTGTGTATATATGTCTCAGTGTTACCATTTACATCAAGGAAGTGATTTAAAGTAAATATTCTGCTCTGGGAACTTTACAATTGGGTGAGTAATTATTTATTTTTTATTGTTGATGATAATGAATGGTATCTTATGTATATCTCTTGAATCATTTACACTTATCTTTTCGTGTTATTAACACAAGAAAATACACAGTTGAGTTGTGTGGTGTTGAACCTTTTTCTGATACAGGCACATTTTAACAACTGATGGGCAAATTTCACAATATTTTATTTTCCCATCATTTGTTTAATCTGTTTGAAACAAATAAGTATTTATTCTTTATAGATATGACATTTTGTTCCTTAAACATGTTTCAACAAATATACAGCAGACGACATAGTTAACATCTAAGCAAAATATGGAAAATTTCTTTAAATGAAAACATAATTATTCGATTGTGTTGAAAACATTGTGGCAAATTCAAAAACTGCTTACTTCTATTTTTGCCATACTGATTTCAAAAGCCATCTGATGCAGATGCGTAAACAGGTGTCTACACGAAGGTCTTCAAAAAAGGGTCCACTTTTGGCAAGGATCACGATACCCTTTATTCTACCAAATCATAAAATGTAGCCTTTAATGTCTATTTCGTCAGAGGATAATGTGAGTTAATCCTAAGTTTCTATGACGAAGCGAGACATTTTAGGCTTGTAAGCACATGGTTAATAACTTTGATATATCTTTTACCAACCAAACAAACATACAATAGATACAAAATATGGGTAATGGAAGTAAGAATTATTTTCGGAATAAAATTGAAAAGGTAAATGCAATCTATTTGCAGTCTATAAATTGTCGTCTTAAGCAAACACTTCAGTAATGTATAGGTATAAAGCACAGTTGATAACTGTGTATCTAACAACGGGCACCCATGTTATAGACTCGTTAATAGTAACAATATGTTAACCAATTTAATTCGCAATTTATCCTGTCACAACAATATTTTTAAAAATATGGTTCAAATTATTTTTTGAAATGGCAAGTACTTTTGACCCAAGAAGATTTTTTTGAAGTTATTTCTCTCTTAATCATTCTATCTCTCCCTCTCTCCCCTCGATCTCTCTCTCTCCCCGTATCCCTCCCCCTCTCTCTCTCTCTCTCTCTCTCTATATATATATATCTATTTTGCTCTCTTTTTCTCTCTCTCTCTCCCTCTCTCCTTCTCCTTTTGACTGTCTCTCTTTGTTAGTGTGCCTCTCTCTCATTGTCTCTCTCCCTATCATTATATCTCTCCCTCTCTCCCACTCTATCTCTCTTCCCCCTCTCCTCCTCTATATCTCTCTCCTTCTGTCTGCCTCTCTATATGTCTCTCTCTCCCTCTGTCTGTCTGTCTCTCTTTCTTTCTCTCCCTCACTCTCTTTATCTCTCTCTATATCTTCTCTTTCTCAATTATTTTCAAATATTTCTCTCTCTTTCTCTCTCTCTCTCTCTTCACTTTCTCAAACCTTCACAGTTATTTCTCTTTCTCTCTCTCTTTCTCTCTATCGCTCCCTCTCTTTCTCTCTCTATCTATCTATCTCTCTCTCTCTCTTTCTCCCTCTCTTTCTATTGTTCTCTCTCTCATGTCTAGGCACTTTAGAAATGATATTATAACATATAATAAAATTTAATACACACTTTGTTAGAGGTATGATGTATTTTTGATGTATTTTTTTAAAGCAACGTTCTTTAACATATTAGGATTTTACTGATGCATTTTGATGGAACGATAATCCGTAACGTTACTGACATAAGTCTAATTACAATTACGGGTCATCAATGCTATAAGCGCTGAATCAATTTATGTATTTTCAAAAGTAACTCTACAATCTAATCGTAAAAGGAACTCTGTATAACCCAATCGTCCGTGCAAATGGAGTGGATTCTATAAGTACAATAGTATAATATGAAATAACAACATAATTGAACGGATCATGGTAATACAGGTGTTATTACCATTCACTGCCTATCCCGTATGTTTTGAAATATGTTTTAATTTTCAACCGCTAATCACGCCCCTTCCTTGAATGAAGACGTAGCACGGATGCTAAATAAAACATGTGTAAACTGATACATCTTAACAATAATGTGAATAATATAACCTGCATGTTTGGAAAAGCCTTTACCGAAACGAAAAGTAAAGGTCACATTAACATACAGCCCTCAAATAAAACTGGCAGACGACATAATATTAACATTAACATGTCCAATTTTCGGTAACTCATAAAAAGTCAAGGGACATAATTCAATTAAGAGCAAATGTTTGTATCGTTAAAGTTACGCTCCTTATTTGATATCCTGTGTTGATAATCTTTAATTGCCGCTCTATAAAACGCAGCATGATATATTGCCAGTAAATTAATACATCGATATTGATCGAGTTGTATTGCCCTGCCTCATAGTATTTTAAATTAAAGGAATTACTCTAGTTTAAGTTTTGCTGAACTAATAACATAATCAATTTAATTGTAAGATGCTTGCTAATTAAGACACTGTTTAATTGTACATATTGTTATATCCATTGAATTAAGTAAAATAAGTAAAATTAAACATTACTCGATCTGCATATATTTTCATATGTATATTGCGGTTTAATGACTTTTTTATTTTTGCAATATAAAAATGAAAATTAGTGACTTTTCTTGTAAGTTTAAGAGTTTGACGATTTTTCTTGTTTGACAAAAACGCAACATTAGTTATATTTTAGTTTTGTTTGTATTCACCACTTTTGCTTGTCTGTGATTGAGATAAGTTTCTTAACCTCATAACACAATTAACCTTGGCGATCGGTACTACTTTTCTAATACTGCCATTTGATTGGTTTAGGCACATACACAAGATGTGGTGAGATCGGGATCTAGAAAATAAATTGAAATTACATCATCTTTAATATTCGTCCGCGTTATATAATTATTTATTGGGGATCTAGAAACCTATAAACAATAGTACTAATGTTTTACGTGCTATATTATGGAAAATGGAGTTGTAAAATACTAGTATGTGTTATTAATCACTGTAAAAGCCATATTAATACTAAAATATAAGGAATGGAGAAAAAAAAATCGTTTTCATGGAGGTATGGAAAAAAACCCTGATCACTCACTATGAAATAGCGAATCGATTTCATAGAATGTGTGATCAGGAATTTTTTCATACCTCCATTAAAACGAAAAAAATAATATCTCCATTCCTTAAATGATATCTCATTCAAAACACTATAAACAAATAACTATTAATCATACATTTCTAGCTAAACGATAAAAAATGAGCGTTATATGTATATTTAGGAAAGATTTTTGTCTTTGTTTAATTGTATGATTATACATACATAATTCATACTAATATACGCATGAATGTTAGATATTATCGTATGTTACACTACCCACAACATTTAACATTTTATTCCTATCCACGAACATTGTCATCACTAAGAGGATATCTGCTGCTTGAGCATTTCTATTGATTTTCCCTTTTTCTAACTTTTGTTATCACTTTCCTCCCGAAAATAAGTGTCAATTTCTCTGCGCTCGCGTTCAATTTTTTGTCGTTTCATTTCGCGTTTATGAGATATTTCACTTGTCCAATAATGTTCATTATGTTTTGTATACGCTCTTTTCTTTCGCGTTACGTCGTTGCTGATGCCAATCTCAATTCTTTTCCGAACAAGAAGCGTGTCAACTGTTGGATCTTGTTTGTTTGATTTGGTTTGGTGGATCTTTTTAACAATGTCATTAGCTTTTTCTACCCCTTGACCTGAGTACATGGATAGGCTACCATATCGACTCACAAAAAAGGGTACGTGGAACAAAAGAGCGTGAAGATACGGCGTTATGTTTTTTGGCTGATAGCCTTCCCGTTTAAGATGACCTATTTCTAGAAAGTCTACCATGAATAATTTGATTTGAGCATGGACTTCTTTTTCATCAAATTCCCTTCTGGTCTTGTCGGTGATGAGCTCATAGATTGTTTTGAATTTTTTCCACAGAGAGACGACGTGCGTAATTGTATCATTATGTAGACAAAACAATAGTTTATCTGGAAGCAGACAAAGAATCTTTTTCTTGTCATTTCCAGTCAGTGACGTCCATTCTAATTCACCGGATTTTGTGATCCATGTCTTGAACGTCACGCCACACGATTGTATTGCCTTAATAAGAATTTGTAAATTATCTGTCGCTTGCCCAGTCAATTTACCGTATTCGTCTTTTGATTTAGCATCATTTATAATATTCCTTAACAGCACGTCAGTCACTCTCAACATTAAATGTAGTTCGTCGGGAAGATAGTGGGTAGGTTCAATGTCCAGAAGAGGGGCATGAATCACTCCAAACTTTAATTTTGAGGACGCGGTAGACAAATCTTTAAGTTCTCTGATTGTTCGTATTTGGTCGGATGAGTGGTAGAAGTCAGCCGGCAAAGAGATATTTCCGCGCGCTTCTTTGGGTACTTTACACCACGGACAGGCGTAATTCGCAATACTACTGTTTAGCCCTAACAGAATTTGTAGAAACTTCATATCACCGCCGACGAACAGTTCAATACCAATACGTTTACTGCCTACAATAATTTCGCCACACGAGTTCAATTCATTTATCTCTTCAAACAATAACCGTAACGAATGTTTTATGTTTGTATATTTCTCATCACAGTTAACAACCGCGAGAACCTTTTGATCACTATGTTTCTGAGATGAAGGTGTGTCGTCTCTTATTATTGAGTACGATATAACAATGAAATTTGACACTCTACTCACTTTTGCCCCGTCTCCTGAGATTTTGACTTTACACTTTTCGAGTTCTGACCCTTTTTTCATTAACGCATTCATATCACTTTTCAGTTCTGTGTTGAAACTTAAGTATGAGCCCGGTATCATACCTGGGCATCTATTGACTCCAAATGTAGAGTTGATATATTGACGGCAAGACGCTAAATGTGATTTACGCGGCATTTCTAGAAATATGCTTGCAAGTTCATGGTACGCAGCATCGGAAATCAAACCATTGTCACAGATATTTGATATTTTTTTCACTTCTTCTTTTTGAAAGGATGTCATATTTTCATAAGAGTTTTTTTTGCGGCTGGAATGCCGTCAACATTAACGGTATAATCGTTCCCAGTAAATGTTTCACATATTAGCTTCTTTGGGATGACACCATAACTCTCAACAAACTCGAGCGCTTTACAAGTATTTTGTACAAGTTTTTTCACAATTCTATGCTTATTAGTTTTTGATGAGTTATCAAGTCGGATACCAGTCTTGATCATTTCTGGTGTACTTATACATGGAACAGGTGAGGAAAAGTCTTGAAATTCGTTCATATAAACTGTCATGGATATCACTTTCAAGTCAAATTTAGTTTTATTATTTCCACCTTTAACTTTTTTGTACTCTGACGTTGATCTGTAGTATTGAAAGTTTAATCTCGACTCTAAGCGTTCACTAGGATGGAATTGGACATGAGGAAGACACTTATTTATTCTCTCAACAAAAGAATCACAACCAATATCGACTTGTTTAAGTTGTCTTATAAATCTATTGGTGAAGTTCAATGTATGTGGCTCATTTTGAGGCGAGTCGGAAATGCCGATATTTATTTCTTTGATAGGCGTACAACTAGCCATGCTTACAATACCTACTGCGCAAATATGAAGTAAAACACGAAGACAACTATGCATACCTGATACTGATCAACGTAATAAACAAACATAAAGACAATTATATATAAACAGAAAAACATACATTCATAATATGCACATGTTCACGTGGCCATACACATTTTTTCATAAAATATATAGTACTATGAATAAGCAACTCAACATTTATGGAATATATATGTTTTTATGAGATAATACACAGTTATTTATACATCATCTGTACTACACGCCTCGGTGCACGAAAATACGGAACATCGTTCAATTGGCATTGTGTTCAATGTCAGTTTACCATTGATCTTAACAAAAAGTTTGCGCTCGCTCAAACGAACGGAGACTTTAATGGGGAACTTAATTTTTCTGCCAGTGCCGTCTCGATGAAGATTGTAAAACCAATGAAATGACAAATTAAATTTATCAAAGTCTTCTAAATTGAACAGAACACATTTTTCACTTCCAAATACATAACGGTACACGTCTAAGTCTACATAAACGGCACATTTTGGATTTGTGGATTTTAGTCTGGTCTGTATGGCTCTCTCAAAAGAAGTAGCGAATTCAGATAGTCTGGTGTCGCAGATATGGGGTTCTATGAAACTCGATATAACAGAAGTCGGTAGATTTCTCTCTGGTTCCCATGTGCAGTCATATGTTCGGTAATCTTGCCATTTTACCAAATATTCATGTCCCTAAAATAAAAGAAATGGCGAAATAAATCATTTGTTCGAGTAATATAAAAGATAATGGGGATTATCAAAAATGTAGCCCTATTTTATTTTGAGTATTAAAAGTACATGAATATTGTTTTGTATAATATTGTGTGTACTGAAGTTATTCAGTAACAAAACTGTCCCTTTCTGCAAAGCAATTAAGTTATTAACTATCAGAAACATATAAACACAGAGATAAGGTACTCGGGATTTTCTATCGAGATCACGATATAGCCAAAAAATCGATTTTCTTGCGTAATATCATCTTGATAATGATCCGTGTATTGATAGAAAATGACAAGCGTCTGACGACTCTGATTAATCACTCGGAAACACTTGTTTTACTTCGTAGGTTGTATAAAATCTAAGCGAAGTCTTATATGTCCCGTCAATATTTATTTATTTGTCTTTGGTAGTTTAATAATGGCATACGAGAACAAATACACCATTACTCGTAAACATAGTAAGATCTACTGTTCAGCTTTAAGTTTAAGGACCGTTTTCAAATGATAAAAAGATAATTAATGATGGAAGAAAGACAGCAGCTTTTTCAAAACATGGCGACTGAAGAAGAAATTGCTCAAATCGAGCATTTTCTCCTTTTGCCACCATGTTTTCAACTCTATTCAATTATAGTACTTTAATGTTTACCCTTTCCCTCATATACACGCTTTCCGACGCCTCTCCAGTAGACATATTTTTGAAAACGGTCCTTGAACATAAATCTATTTGTAAAAATATTGTGGCAAAAATTTTCATAACGAGTAATTTATCCTTTTGCCATGTTAAATATCCTACATAAAACTTATATCTTCCATTTAGTAATTATGATTAGCACAATCAATAGTTGTGACAAACAGATGGCTTAATAAAATTAAACTTATTGTTATTATTTAAAGAAATTATCACTTTAAGGCAATTATCACCTTAATTCGTTTATCACCTGTGCCTAAATACCAATCAGTGGGGTTTTGGTCTTCTCTACATTTTCAATCAGAACAATTTTGTATACGCTTTGTTTTATTATGGTTTTGGGTCTAGATCAAACACGTACAGAAGGGAAATGATTTATGTTTTATAAGGGTATCGAATAACCTGATCAGAGCCCTCTGTTCTGCATACACAAGCAATATGGACTCAGATCAGAGTGCTCATTTACCACATATATATTCTACGCAATCAGTAAAGACTCGGATCAGAGGGCTCATCTATCACATATATATTATTATTAACCATAACATTTGTGAAACAGACTTCTATGCAAACAGTATAGACAATATAGACCAAACACGTGCGGAAGGGAAATAATTTATGTTTTATAAGGGTATTACAGACCCTGATCAGAGCCCTCTGTTCTGGGTCTAAACTGAATACACAAGCAGTATAGACTCAGATCAGAAGGCTCATTTACCACATATATATTCGGCGTAATCAGTATATACTCGGATCAGAGGGCTCATCTGTCACATGTATATCATTATGAACCGTTACAATTCTGAAAAGACTTCTATGCAAACAGTATAGACCAAAACTTATAATAGCACTAAAGGTATTGGAACGTTAATGTATATATTTCGATGAAAGACCATATAACCATTTGTTGATAATCAATGTGTATACACATGAGATAATTTAACAAGTGCATAATGTTCGTAACAATGTCTCATTCTCCTCTTACCCTATTTTAGCGAAGTTCAAATCATAGCAGTTTACCCCCCGAAACAACTGATTTTTTTCTTTTTCTTTTTAAATGAACATGAAATTATGTATTTATTTGTTTGTACTACAAGATGCCCATATATGTATACGTAAATAAAACCCTTTCCCACATACAGCAAATATTCAGCAGATGACTTTGAAAACATCTAGACAAAAGCATAGAAAAAGTATAGTTAATGACTTCAAAGAGTTGAACACATTGTGACCAAAGGAGAAATCACTTGGTTTTAAAAGTTGCCACTCAGTCAAAGGGTTAATTTGACACACTATGAAATTCAATCATATAGGTAATACTAAAATATTTAATTTTTTGTTTGCAAAATATCTTAAATAACAGTTGATATTGCTTTTAGTTATATATTACTATAAAACACCAATGAGGGTATGACAATTGTTCAAAGACTAACAGTTTAATGCAAAACGTTTGATAAGTACAGTGTTAAGGGTTTTTTACATATTGTATGTCACCAAACATCTGGTAACCATCTGGAAACCAAGCTATATCACTTAATAAAATTGTCCTTTAGCAACAATTTTGTTCAATTATTATTCTTTCATTTACAAAGATTTAAGCTACGTTGGGACACAAACTCCAAAAGATTTCACCATAAAACAAGAAGAATGCGTGCATTTCATAAATTTGCTTCTGAATAAAATAACATAAAAACGTAAATCTTAGAAATAAAACCTATGACTGAAACAATATTATTTTTAAAAAAGTATACACTGTTTTAAAGATATAAGTCACAGATTCTATATGCATGATATTAGATTGATACCTTATAGTATTATTTATATTATATATGGATCTGGGATTTATATAATTAAAATTAACGCGCTCTAATATTGCCTACATAATATGTACAACATATTAAATGAATCATCATATAGGAAGCAATTGGCTTTTTATTAATTAAAGTAATCTATATCTAATAGGAATTAAACAAAACATAGAACAAAATCCGAACCGCCAAATATATATGTCAATCTCGATTAGAAAATAATACAGAAAGAACACGCAGACAGACGCAATAACCTTATCACAAAACATATATATTTTTACCTTTCATTAAAGACAATAAACGTTTAATGAAATATTAAACCACTTTAAATTTACAGTTCATTTATAATTGAATACACACATATCAATGAATAATTTACAATAGGCCAAATAGTTTCGATACTGGAAATTAAATAAAATAAATTCAAGTTATTTCTCTTCGATATCCAGGTTCATACAGTAACACAGCCGATTGTACCAAATCAATTTGAAAGCAAAGAAGAAATATTCTAATAAATAAGTGTATACTTACATCCTGATTTGTGTCTTTTCTTTTCCAGATTAATCTCTCTACGTAGAACGTTTCTTCTAACACTGGCTTTTTAATAATTGAATATGTTTTGCGTACTGATAACGATTCACCTTCACTTAATAATTTATAATCAATCCTGCATCGGTCTCTTAAAGAAGAAGCCATGATGTTTAATTCCAATTAACAAATGATCCAGATCCAGATCCAGATATAGGCTACTGTCACGTGAGGAAGGTGTTAATTGGCATGTTGAACATACAGTGTCACAAACAGGTACTAAGTGTCAACAACATGTACCACACATTTGTTTATATAGCAATACGTTTATTCTGCATCGTTGTCTAAAACAACACCTGTAAAATGCTAATTAACAAACATAGTCACCCGACAAAGGTGGTAATTAAACACAGTTTCAAAAACAAGTACTAAGTGTCAAAAACAGGTTAGGTTTGTTTTCATAACGATAACAATACAATTACTTCGCTTTAATAAATACTTGAATTAACAACAACAAACACGTTTATTTGTTTGTAATCCAAATTAATAAAAACTGTTGCAAAACATAAATACCTTTTATGTTTTAATTTATCGAGTAATAAAAAAAAGTTTCATACTATGATCTAATACATTTTTTTCAATTTCGTAGATGTTTATGTAATTTTAAAATTAAAATTATAGTGCAAAAATAAAACCATCAAAACTATGAAAACACAATGATTTCTAAATAATAACCTATTTTTATAAGCCTATTGGTTTATGACGCTAGAGTGTTATGACCCCAATAAACTAAACCGTAGGAATCGATAAGTTCTTATAACATCAATACATATCAATTTTCACGCAAAAAAATGCTTTAAAAATGTTATGGTACTGTTAAAAAAAGTTAAAAAGGACCAAAATATGTTAAATATATTTCATAAAAGAATATGTATTTAGAAAGATGAGACATTTTACTGTTTTAATCCACTTGTTAAGAAAGCAAATTTTGTTTAGAAATGTGTTTATTTAGGTAATTAAAAAAATATTTCATTGATTTTTTACCTTTTTTATATAGAACATATAAGGAATACAGGTGACTTACTTTAACTGCAAAAAGGACTAAAATGTTTTTATTTGTAAATTATGAAAAATACATCATAAAATCGGGGAGGGTTTAAGCTTCAATACTTTGTTTGTTAATAAAGGATGTTGCCATTATTATTTTAGATATTAATTATAAAGTGAATTGGCCCTTCTTTGTTCTATATAAAACATATATCGGCTTTTCTAGAGTGGCTGAAACTGAAAGTTGGGTATACATGTAATTTCTGATTCAGGTATCATTACTTTATTTATACCTCTTTTCCTCTTAGACAGAATGTGTCGGCCCTGATTATCCTGCACAGAGTGTGCAGACTGGTCTGTGTCGATACATTACGCATAATGTCCATAATGTTGGTTTTCTTGTAGAACTGCTCAATTGGTATTGTTCTGCTGACCCTGTGCTCGCCTATACATATAATCCATAAGTAAAAAACCTTTTCCTCCTGGCACGACTTATCGATTTAAATGAAAGCATTGGTACTGTTTTGAGTTTGAAAACATTGCGGCAATGATAAACAAGTTCTCCTTTTGTCACTATAATTTCAAAAGAAGTCGCCTGGTGCAGTTGCTTCAGAGTGCGGCTGCAGTTTGGAAAGGGTCAGACTAAAACATTCATCAACTTATTTTCCTTCTCTTTGACAGTTACTGCAGTTCATCCAGGGACATGCATTGTGATGACGTTGTGAACTGCACAGGTTAGTAGATAAAAAATGTCCTTGTATTATATAAATAACACATGCACTTGAGGGTGATAGATATTGTGAAACCGAGAAAAGTAATGTCAACTGAGGTGAAGTCGATTACTTTTCAAGGTTCACAATATCTGTTATCACCCTCAAGTGCATGTTATACCGAAAAACTACGAATTAAGAAATTGACAATATTGATATAGACAAGTTTTACATATTTTATTTTCGTCTGACACATCTGAAAACGTTCATTGATCCAGACGCTATTAATTTAATAAGCGCCTGAGATGAAATTTTATTGGGAACCCAATAATCTATTTTTAGACTTACAGGTAAGTAACATCATGATGTTACATGGGTAGCATCATTTTTTGTTCACCGATGCGGTATGGGAATTTTATATAGCGAAAAGCACGTGAGGTATAATAAATTAAATTGTCGTGTGACAAATACATACAAAAGAAATAGGTAAGCTAACATGGAAATAAATGTACAGTGAACAAGCAAAATTAACCGTAACATTAGTAGTAGTCGTGTGGAAAAAATATATTGCTTGTTCAGAATCCAAGTGGTGGCAATGACAATGACAAATCTTTATTCAGAAGTACTTAGGCCACCAGCCCATAATACATATCATAATATTTATACACTTTTTACATTATATGAAGTGTCCCCAAAACTAAAACTCTTTCATCAGCATCAGCATATGTACATAGTGTGCTAATTTTCTAATTAACAAAGGTTTATCTGTTTGTAGTAAGCTATAGAAACTAGTTATGTTAGTAAAATATTTATACCAGGTGAAGAGGAAATGCTGTCTGATTTCGTGGAACTTTTAACACTTGAAAAATACATGATATTCACATTCAATAATGTTATAATTAAATTTTTGAAGACGGTATAAACATATCCTTTTTTCTCGAGTAATTTTACTATGTCGACCGGTCTCAATGCTAAACTTATGATTCAAGCAACTAAATTTTGCTAAAGCAATTTTATGGTGTAACGGCATGTCTATAAGTAGATATTGTTCTGTATTTAATAGGGATTTATAATGTTTATAGTGAAGACATCGACCGG
>JAUELF010230109.1:0-13643 GCA_031471495.1 Clinocardium nuttallii
GATTTCGCGTATGAATTTCAATGAGATCGATTTGGTTGCAGCTCTAATCGGATTTTTCGAAAGCAGGCTAGCAATGGCATAGTGGCGATACGCCCCTATCCCAAAAATCGGACATGTCAAACAGAAATATTGCACAAAGCTATTAATCGGACATATCGTGGAAGCAAATATAAAAATCCAACATATCGTGGAATCAAACATAACAATCAGACATATCGTGGATGCAAACATATAAATCGAACATATCGTGGAAGCAAACATAAAAATGGGACATATCGTGGAATCAAACATAAAAATCGGATATATCGTGGAATCAAACATAACAATCAGACATATCATGGAAGCAAACATAAAAATCAAACATATCGAGGAAGCAAACATAAAAATAAATAGGATATATGGTAGAAGTAAACATAGCACTCGATTATCGTAGAAGCAAATATAAAAATCGGACACAGCGTGGAAGCAAACATAAAAATTCGACATATCGTTGAAGCAAACATAAACATATGATATATCGCAAACAAGCATGAAGGGTATTTCATTCTGTCATTCTGTGAGGTTTGATTTACAGCAGAAATATTCTAATCAATCAGCTAATGGGAGACATCGGTCAATTATCTCCCTTTAATACTCTCTAAATCTAGCTTAGTCCGATCATTTGGTTTTTTTGCACTGAATGGTGCACTTTTAATTGCATTTTCTTGGCCAACTGTTATGAGATTGATAAGTTATTCTTTAAACACTGCTATGTAAATTTTCTCTGTTGAATCATCACTTTAATTAACACATTTATGATAAATGTGTACAGAGTAATTGCAATATCTCATTGCGAAATAGCGATAAAGACAAAGGATTGCAACTAAAAGGACATAACAACTATTTGGTCTTCCTTGGTCTTTATCTGACAAGGGAGATACTATAATTATCACTAATGTCCCTCATTCGAGGTAAATACCTGAGTCTCACGACTCTCTCCACACTGTTCGTCTATCTCTATCTCTGCGCTCTTCCTAAAAACATACATTATATGCTACAGGGCTGGCGTCATATACACGTGATTGTCCTGTATGTAGTTATAAGTTGCTCAATGGAACGCAAAGTTTGTGTTCCCTTGTAATCTGATTTATTTTTGTAACATTTTCGCTGCAAGAGGAAGTTAAAGGCTTATGCAAACAATGTAGTTTCAGGTGAGACGAGCTAGCTGACAATTATCTTTTACACATTTGAGCAACTGATCTCATTTTTGAATCATAAGTCATAAAACAATGAATAAATACTTTTCTACCCGTTAGGAAGTTCAATTTAAAAAATGTGTTAACAACCATTACAATAAAATCCCGATTACTCAAACTTTAATTGGAACGTTCAAATGCGAGCCGTCCCGTGAGCAAACCAACATTATGGACGTTTTGTAAAGTATCGACGCATATCAGCATATACAGCCCGCGCCGGCTAATCCTGGCCGACACATTCCATCTCAGGTAGATAGAAGTATAGAGTAATGATTCCTGAAACAGAAAATCCACAGGAGGCCAACAGTGTCTGCCGCGTCAAGCTTATGCTGATATCAATACATTACGTCCATAATGTTGGTTTTCTCGCGAGACGGCTCATATAACGTTTTGTTATAACTATTTCTTTGAAAACAGCCAATCAACAGTCTTAATTGCTCAAACGAGCACCCTGAACTACTCATGTGCTCCGTTGTCTTGATATTATTTTATCACTGACATGCTTCCATAATAACCAATTAAGAATAAATGAATTACGACGCATTAAGCATAAACTCGTCGAATACTCGAACAAGTCGATACCTCGAAATAATGTATGGGCCCTTTCGATTGTTAGCTTATTGCGTGTATAGAATATATATATATTAAAAACTTAATATCTAGAACTATTTTAAATAAGCAATTTATTTCGTTGCTTTTTACAACTACCTTTCCTCATGTCCTTTTTTTAATTTTTCAATCCATCAAATATCTCCGAATAACCAAGAAGAACATGTATATTACACAAATGTGTATGTGTGATACGTGTGTTTATAAAATTATATGTACACGATGCACACCGGAGCTATTGCTTTACATGAGCTAATTCTCGTTATATCTTTGCTCTTCAAACCTTTCTATATGAGGCGAATTAATTAGGCCCACTTTCTAACATCAAATAGTGGTTATACACGCATACAGACACAGTAAATTTCTCGTATCATTATATCAATACTCATGCCCTCATGATTTTGAATGCTTATGCTATAATAAATGACAATACATTGTGTGGTTGTTTATCGATAACAGGCTAATGAGTATTCTCTACAAAGAATAATTTACAAGTTTGATAATCGTGCACACAAATCCTTCATGTATTGTCTAAATGCGGATCTATACCATTTAAAATGGATTAACATATAAATAACCAAAGCACTATAGTGCTGATAGTCTGGGGGCTGCAGGAAGAAAGGAGCAGAAGGGGGAAATGTGAAAAGATATAATAATTGCAGCTTATATTTATGTAGTAATTGTTAAAAGTTTAACAGATCATATCACAAATAGTAAATATTATGAAACTAGCATTCGCAAAGTAGGAGCCCTTTAACGCTCACCTGAGTACGAGAGCTCACAAGTATACAAATTAAATTTTAAATTTGTTAAAGCATTTCTTAAACTTATATTGTACTCACGCCTTAAGATTTTCACTGATGTTCCAACAACCTTATAATGATCTTTTTGGGGGGAAATCTTAATCTTTTACATGCAGATTTGTTAAATCAATGATTATTTTTTATCGCGCAGCCTTACCTTGCATTAATCGGTGCTAACAGCAATTTACAGGTGAAATAAGATGATGCAAGCCAGGTTCAGATGGGATAATGAAATGTATGCAAGGTATAAACAGCTACGATATGTGGATAGGAACAAAGGAGAACAAATATTTTGAAGAATAAAGAACAAAGAATTTCTTTATTTTGCTAAGAAAATTGTATAATAAGAATAAATATAATATATAAAACAATTATAATAAATAAACACAAAACAAAGTTGTTGTTTAATTTATACTTTTATACTATATACTTTCGAAAGTATGCCTTCATCAGTAGGATACACTAAAATAAAAACCTTCAGAATTCAGCAAATACTGCCAGGAACAAAGTAGTATTGCATCCATACAATTCATCTGGAAATTGCATTGGAAACAAAACATATTTTTGTAAATAAAATAGAAAGCATTTTGTCAAATATAGACATGGAATTGCACTGAAAAGAATTCAGTCGTTCTCTTTTAATCACATTCCAACAATAAATACAATATGTTTGTTTAATTAAAACAAGAAATATCTTTAAAAAAGATAAACGTCGATCAATATGAGAAACACTAAGAAATGGAACACTACCAAGACAACGTTTATGATAGGCTCCCAAGGGGTCTATAAGTTCAAATTGACGATAAATAACTGAAATATTATCATGTTTCAAAAATAATTAATATCTTGCTCTTAAATATTATATTTAATACCTTTTCAATGATTTTTTTCACTGAAATTTATTTCTTAAGGAAAACAATTAAAGGTTTGTATGCAGAACATTTCATTTCATTTCACCTTATTCCTCTCTTATGATAACTATGAAGCAATCGAAATGTTTAATTTACTTTATTTCTTCACTATTATTCATTAAATACAACATTTGATTGGTCTACACTCTAGATCATCTGAATAAAACATCTAGGTCAAAACTCACGTTACACATCTATCAACGAAAAAATCAATACAGATATAACATAATCTGATCACTGGTAAAAACCTTTAAATGCCTTTGAACCAATAGCAGTGGAATTGCAACAAGGACTACAATGAAAAAAGAATACTTTACTAGACAATGTAAATTACGAATTAGAATAACTTTCTAGTATGAATGAACATGTCCCTATAAGGGGTATGACATTAATGGAACTTTTCCTTACCTGGGGTTACACAATATAACACTATAATAAATACTTGACATTAAGAATAATACTTCACCGATGTGAAATCGCATAATTCACTCTTTTATAGTGTATCAAACACCAAAACCTCGAATACTCAAGAACTATTTTTAGATTAAAAGCTATCCTAGACAATAATCAGAGACAATTTTCTCCCTCTTTCCAAAATGGTTTAACTTTTATTCAATAATTATACTTTCATACAGAAATGTTTCTATAATTTTTATTAGACATTGTAGTTGTTGATTTTACAATAATTGACAATGACTATGCTTTCATGTATAGGGATTTTTCTATAAGTTTGCCCAGACATTTTTGTTGTTGTTCACTTTACAAATGTATAGCAATAACGTTCTGACAATTATCAGAAACAATCCGATGAACAAGGCAGGTGTTTTTCTCATTAGTTGATTTAGAAATATCAAACCTTTTCCTGAAACAGACGATTATCAGACCACTAACTATTACATTGAACCTGGAAATGGGAGTTGTAACTATACAGTCAACTTCGATCCTATTTGTCCTTTTTACAAAAGACGAGTACAATTCATTTTATTTCTCCCCTCATTTAACAAATTAATGGTTAACATCAAAAATGGTTATATAATGCTCTGAATCTGAAACTTGATTGTTATTCATAACATGAAACAAACAACATTGATTCTACGGGTTATTAATATGTAAACTTAAATAATCAAGTACAATTGATTTGTCAATTGCACTCTAAAAGGATCATTACACATAATGATAATTTCACACTTACGACACTTATGCGACACATCAAGGCAAATTATGGAATTTCTCTACAAATAATAAATTAATTAGTGAATTCAGTGGAAACCATTGTGTCAAAAAGTAGTAATTTCTCATCTCGTGCAATTTTCTACTTTTGTCACAATGATTTGAAAGGTCAACTGCTGCAGATGCGTCACACTACGTCTATATATGGGAAATGATTAAATAGAATAACGCAACATTTTTGCTTTTCAACAAAACAGTAAACAAAGGCTAATGGGTACATTTCCACTGTAATGACATTGGAAATAGTGTTGAGTCCTTTTGACCTGCATGCTTCAAAAAAACACATGCCAGCGTGTTCGTATCCCAGGTGACTAAACAACTCTGGTTATACTATTTATATAAAACGTAAGGTCGATGTTTATGTAGCTCGTGAACTAATTACAATGAACTCACTTTAACTTGCACATGGGGCAATGAATGTATCGTTAAACTCGAACCGAATCCTGACTTGTTCGTTTGGTCTTTTGTGCCGCTATCAACACTTGTTATTTTATATCACGGCGTATTCTAGGTATGTTACAAGTACTACTGGTCCATCCATCCTCACACCAGCCAGTCAGTCGTAAGGATAGCCACGCAACGATGAGCGCCAAGGGGAGTCTTTACTACAATTTTTAAAACCTTTGGTATGATCCTGCCGGGAATCGAACCCGTAAGCTTCCGCACACGAGGCATACGAGGCGACCGATTTACAACAACACCGTGGCGGTGGAGAACTAAATGTAACAGCTACAGTGAACTCGAGATAATGCACCAGTCAAGTGTAACCACGGCCCCCCTGGTCCGGAGGTATACCGGTGATAGCGGGGGAAATGGGCCGTGTTTTTACCTTCCAGGTGGCCCCGCAGTGCCGAGTGAAGGCGGTGGTTTTGTTTTCGCGCTGAAAATAGCCGGGAATGGGTCGTGGCTTTGAGCCGAGAAATATCCGTTCTTTTAAAGGGATTTGTCCGCGTTTTAGCCAAGCTTTTCCCGGAGTTTATTAAACGAGATCTCGCGAGATATTTGAAAAGATGGCGCTTCATCTCCCAATTTGAAAGAAGTCGTTTCAACAGAGACGTTTCTGGTTATAATACAGAAACAAACACATTTTTAAGTAAGTTGACATGTTATATAATGGTAATCTTGGTTTAATGAGCGTGTTGCTTGCAAAAGAAAATAACGAGAGTGAGTTTATCGCTAAATCTAATCGATATCAAACAGTGTGTCATGTGTTTTCGTGGTTGTGTCAGACTTCCAAGCGTCATAAAACATTTTCTATGCATTGTATTTAATATGTTCTGTAGTGTATGTATGGTGACAATCCTGTCATTGGATTGTATGCCAATAAAAGATATTTGATTTGTTTGATTTGATTTTTAACAGTAAACAAATCTGCATATCGGGCAAAGAAGGCTATTGAAAGGGCTGTCGGACACTTCGACCCCTTACTTTTTAATCTCGACCGCTGCCATTTCGACCCCTGAGACATCTCGATCCCTTCATTTTCGGAGACAGTGTGACCCCTTTTATATTTTCAAATCAGATATGAATACTACTTTCATTAATAGTTTTCAAGCCATATCTTTAATAAAAATGTTTTTGACACTGTTTATTTATTAAATTCACGTATTTATATAAAGTATAAAAGTATTTAAAAGAATTAAGATCTGTCGATATTTTGAAACGGGGAAACCTATATACATTCAAGCCGTACTACTTATAAACTTTTCAAGCTACAGCAATGAAATTTGGACCATGTGTACAGTTTTTTCCTGAATATCTAATTGTGCCAGACACATTGAAAACAACAAGTGGGTTTTACAATCATATTTAAAAGACCTTTCAGATTTATTTTGTATCATTTTGTACAATAATAAACAGAATTATTTTACATTTTTTCAGAAATGTTTGCCTTTTTGCCTTTGATGAGTGGCTCAAGAGATGTGGACTCAAACCAGCCACAGGAGATGTTTTAGAGAGAGAGAGAATATTTAAATACACGGTATTATATAAACAACCAAAAATATTAACTTGGACATAGGGCAATTCAAATGTATCATTTTATGTCGAACCGAATCCTGAAAGGGATCTCTCTTTTAAAAACAGCGGAGAAGGGATACACAAATTACTTTGAGTTAACGACATGGTCGAGTGATTCCACGAATTATGCCTAACTCATGAAAAAATACACAGCAGTAGTTGCTGGTCCGTGCAAACATTACTGCTATACGTACGAATCATGTAGCACTCTGGCCAGCTACAACATAATGTCCAGAGGGAAAACACAGACGCATAGTGGTACTTTTCGTAAGGTTTATCATGAATATATAATTCGAGGTAAATCCCACTCGACTGTCTGCACACTGTCCGTTTTTCTCTATCCCTGCGCTCTTCCTAAAAAACATATATTATATACACGTGGTTATCCCGTATAAAGCTATAAGTTGCTCAACGGAGCTAAAGCTTCACGAGTATATCGCTATCCTTATTGTGCTACAATCATCCACATTCCACTGTATATACTAACAACATTTATTATTTTCGTGAAGTAACTATGTAGAAACTTGAACACTAATAGTGTGATGGTATGGATATTTTATATAGCAACCTAATCCCGGGCATCTCAGTCTGAAACGATGCTGTCTGTCAATCCATGAGTTTTGAGTTCAAGTCCTAGCTTGGTCAATAATCTTTCTGGCATTTGACACAAGTCAATGAAGGAAGCGTCATTCGTGTTTCACCAATAAGCTAACGATCCATGTTAAAACACAACCTGTTGCTTAGTAATACTATTGTGTGGAATATCGATGTATGAAGAGATATGGATAGATGAACGGCTAGACGTGAACTGACTGAAACATGTTGAAAAACGGAGTTAATTCCGACCAACCAATTGACTAATGTTTAGCAAAGGTTGTGTTCCCTTTTTAATCTGAATTAGTTTTTTAACATTTTCGCAGCAAAAGACAATTTAAGACTTTTGCAAACAATGTAGTTTCAGGTGAGACAGCTCGGTCTTTCAGGAGATATGCATTGAAATATGCATTGCTTGCCACTTGGATATAACACTTCACCAAATTGTCTGTTAAACGAAACATGGAGTGGTCCAACTTTTAACATGGAAGATTCGACTTTATGAAATTCGACAGTGAAAGCGTTAATGCAGATACTAGACATTTGGGAAGCATTGAATACGTCTAACCAAGCTTCGTCCAGACAAATAAATGATTCTACCGGCGACTAATAACGTCACCAGTAAGATTTTTCCTTATTTCAGATCGCGCAGTAATAGAATTACTCAGATTGTGTTTAATTTCGTGTCTATTGTCTCTAGCTATCACCTCGTCTTTTATAATCCGCTAATATTAATTCACCAGGCGTCATTTGCGAGCTAGCTGTCACTTATCTTTTACACATTTGAGCAACTGAACTCATTTTTTTTAATCTTAAGAAAACTAATAAAGCGATGTATACATAATTTTCTACCCGTTAGGAAGTTCCATTTAAAAAAAATGTGTTAACAACCATTACGACAATAGGCTCGCGATACCTCGAATTTTGGAACGTTCTAATATGAGTCATCCCGTGAGCAAACTAACATTATGGACTCTTTAAAATGTATCGCCCGAGATCAGCCCACGCAGTCCGCGCAGTCTAATTCGGAGCCGACACATTCCATCTCAGGTGGATATAAGTATAGAGTAATGATTCCTGAAACAGAAAATCCACATGAGGCCAAAAGTGTCTGTCGCGGTTAGCCTACGCGTCAAGTTTAAGCGGATCTCAATACTTTACGTCCATAATGTTGGTTTTCTCGCGGCTCATATATATACTTTACGTCCATAATGTTGGTTTTCTCACGGCTCATATATATACTTTACGTCCATAATGTTGGTTTTCTCGCGAGACGGCTCATATATCCTTTTGTTCGAACTATTTTCTGCAAGGGATCTGTCTTTTGAAAACAACCAATCAGCAGTCTTAATTGCTCAAACGAGCACTCTGAACTACTCATGCGCTCCGTTGTCTTGATATTATTAACGAACAAGTCGATACCTCGAAGTAATGTATGGGCCCTTTTCGAATGCGTGCATAAAAAAAATATATATATTAAAAACTTAATATACAAAACTGTTTTGAATAAGCTATTATTTTCGTTGCTTTTTATTACTACCTTTCCTCGTGTCTTTTTTTTTTTTAAAGTTTCCATCGATCAAATATCTGCAATTAACCAAGAAGAATATGTATATTACAAAAATGTGTATCTGTGATACGTGTGTTTATAAAATTATATGTACACGATGCACGCACGGAGCCATTGCTTTACATGAGCTAAATCCCGTTATATCTTTGCTCTTCAAACCTTTCTATATGAGGCGAATTAATTAGGCCCACTTTCTAACATCAAATAGATGTAAAATACGCAAACAGACACAGTAAATTTCTCGTATCATTATATCAATACTCATGCCCTCATGATTTTGAATGGTTATGCTATAATACATGACAATACATTGTGTGGTTGTTTATCGATAACAGGCTAATGAGTATTCTCTACATAGAATAATTTACAAGTTTGATAATCGTGCACACAAATCCTTTATTTATTGTCTAAATGCGGATTATTTATGATTAACTCATTGTTTGTAGTATTAACATCCCCGTTTTCTCTATCGTTTTTAACTGGCCTCTATTTTGTCTGTCTGCCTGTCTCACTCTCTCTTTTTTCTTTCTCTCTTCCGTGGTCTCTCTTAATCTATTCGCGCCTCTGTCCTCTGTCTCTGTCTATGTCTTTTTCTCTGTCTATGTTCTTTTCTCTGTCTGTCTGTTTGCTGCCTCGCTCTTTCTTTATTTTTGTCTTTCCGGGTGTCTCTGTCTCTGTCTATGTCTCTGTCTATTTCGCACTCTACCTACTATTCAATATCTCGCTCACCATACCCCCACCCCTCTCTCTCACTCTATCCCTCTCTCCCTCTCTCTCTCTCTCTCTCTCTCTCTCTCTCTCTCTCTCTCTGTCTCTGTCTCTCTCTCTCTCTCTCTCTCTCCCTATCTCTCTCTATCGCTCTCTCAGTATGTGTGTGTGTGTGTGTGTTTCTATGTACCCCTTTCTATCAAATATCTCTCACTCTCTCTATCGTTGTCTCTGTATCTTTTTCTCTCTCTCTCATGTTCCCTGTGTGTCTCTTTCTCTGTCCCTGTGTGTGTCTGTATGTGTCTCTTTCTCTGTCTCTCTATGTATCTCTGTCTCTGTCTGTTTGTAAAGCTGTCTTTCTGTCTTTCTGTCTGTCTGTCTGTCTGTATTTCTCTGTTCTCTCTCACTCTCTCTTTCAATAAGACCTTTATATAAGTATCTTCCAATACCTTCTCCGTGTTGTAGTGGTTAGAATGTTCAAATACTTTTAAAATCAAAGTACCGAAAGTACTGTGGAAGCTGATCTTAGATGATATAAGTCAGGTGCAGATGGGATAATAAAATGTATGCAAGGAATGAACCTATAATGCTATTTAAAGGAGAGCAAATATGTTGGAGAATAAATGAAACAAAGTGTTTAAGTCTTTAACAATTCTTAATATTATTGCTGCACGTCAGAAAAGGTAAAATTGTATAAAAAGAATAAATATAAATATATCAAACAAATATAATAAAAAACCCATTAACAACTTGTTGTTTAATTTATACTTTTATACTGTATACTTTTGAAAGTAAGCCTTCATCAGTAAAATACAATAAAAACACCACTTCAGAATTGTTGACAACTAAACATATATATATTTACATTAGTAAGCCAAAACTGCCAAGAACAGAGGAGGATTGCATCCATAGAATTCATGTAGATATTGCATTAAAAACAAAAAATAATTTTGTAAATAAAATAGACAGCATTTCATTAAATATAGACATAGAAATGCACTGAAAAGAATTCATTAATGTCTGTCAATAGCTAATGCTTTCTCTTTCAATCACATTCCAACAATAACTAACATATGTTAGTTTAATTTAAATAAAATCAATATAGATATAAAACCATCTTATCACTGGTTGTAACCTTTAAATGAATTTGAACCAATATCAGTAGAATTGCAAGAAAGATTACTTTACTAGACAATGTAAGTTACGAATTAGAATAACTTTCTAGTATGAATGAATACGTCTCTATCAGGGGTATGACATTAATGGTACTTTTCTTGGCTTGGGTTACAAAATATATAACATTATAATAAATACTAGACATTAAGTTAGACTTAGATCTTATAAACGGTTATGAGGTAATCGTCTCCAATTACTATCTCGATTATATAACTGATTCTCACTGAAGAAGTACAGAGAGCGGTACACTGTACAATACAGAGCACGAATACACTCCTAGTTTCTTCTTTAACTAAGATTAAGATTTAGTTAATCCGATTGTCTGTCGGATTCGCACACATACGAATAATACATGAATCTGTTTACATATCTTATTGTCTGTATCAGTAACGTTTGTTAACATAAAAATACTTTCATTTACAGATATTTTCCATACTTTTGACAAGATGTTTTAAATGTCATCAGCTGCAGATTTGTTATATGTGCAAAAAGGTTATACATATAAGGACATAAAATTGAAAGAAGCAACAAATAATTACAAACAACGGTTTAAAAATCATTCTACTCATGTAAGATCACATTCACATAAGTACACTACTAACCCTATTCATTTTTACTGTTTAACCCTTTCCTTCATACAGATTTGTAGCAGAAGACTTTTGAAAACATACTGACAAAAGAAGAATAGAGCAATTTCTCGTTTTGCCACAATACTTCAAACTTAATTATACTTTCATTTATAGAACTCTTTCAATAACAAGGCAAAACATTTGACTTACTTGTTCGGAGTCATTGTTTTGTTTCTGTATATCTTTCCGCAAAACTTCACTTTTAAGTTGAGAGATGGTATTTTCCTGGTCCACAATACGTTGCTGTAATCCCATTTTCACTCCCTGTGTTTGCAGCAACTCTATTTTACTCTTTGACATTTCATCTCGCAGGCCTGAGCACAACTCTTTTGCTTGTTGTAACTGGCTTTTTAGTATCACCTGGATATTGATATAAAACAATGACCTCATTGACCTGATAATATTTACGGCATCGGTGGTGTAGTGATAGAGTGTCCACTTGAGTGCGGAAGGATGCGGGTTTGATCCCCAGCCTGGTCTTATCAAATACTTTAAAAATGGAAGTAATTGCTGCACTCCTTGGGGCTAAAGGTTGCAGGGATAAAGTTATAACTGGCTGGCTGGTGTCAGGATAAATAGACCAGTAGTACTGGTAACTTGATGCTGTGATATAACTGATAAATTGTTTGAAGTGGCGTAAAACATCCATCAATCAAGTACAATCAGGACCTGAATGATAACTTTTAAGGACTTAATAAGAGTTAACATCTCTACCATTCAGGTTGATCTCTTTTCATTCTTTTTTACTAACGAGAATTAACCCTTTCACAAACATATGCTCTCTCACACCTCTGCAGCAGACGAATTTTGAAAACATTATTGCAAAAGAAGAAATTGCTCATGAAGAGCAATTTCTCCTTCTGCCAGAATGCTTTTCAACTCTATTTAAAAATTATGCCTTCACTCATAGCTTTTTAATATATTTTTTGCAAAAAAACATTATTAAAGTCGTCTGCTGCATATATGTTGTATGTGGGAAAGGGTTAAGCTTAGGTCATTTTAGCTCCTTTACCCTTACTTGCAGCAGACAACTTTGAAAACGTTTCATCAAAATATGGAAAATCTATAAATGAAGAAAAGAACAATTATTGAATTAAGTTGAAAATATTTTGGCAAAAGGAGACTTGACATATATTAACATTCTGAATGGATTTTATGCAATTTAAAAGCAAAATGAGGCCTCTAGCGAGTGTTCAAAGTTTTTACTAAAATCTGACCTAGTAGCCTATTTTTTAGCACAAGTTTCAACTATACCTACATCTGAATGGTTAAGTTTCATGAAAATTGGATTAAAAATATAGCCTTTAGAGTGTCAACAAGGTCATTCTTCACAATCTACAATGAACAACAGACACAAGGCAATCACATTAGCTAATGGTGAGCACTCTGGACGGTTAAAAACAACTTACAATTTTCTCTTCTGAAGTGGACCCCTCGATAAGAAGACCCGTATATGTTTCTTCACCATCAGGTGGCTGACCACTCAACAACTGTAATAGAAACACATTTCTTCTTAACCCTTTCCCACAAACAGCAAATCAGCAAATCTGCAGCAGACGATTTCTAAAACATCTTGGCAAAAAAAGTGAAAAATCTTGATAAATAATAGCATAATAATTTAATTAAGTTGAAAACACTTTGGCAAGCGGAGAAATTGCTTGTTTTAAACAATTTCTCCTTTGTGTTTTTAAAAGATGTCTGTTGCAGGTGTCAGAAAGTGTCTATATGTGGGAAAGGGTTAACTTATTCTCACCTGTAGATGAGTTTAAATTAGGGATGGGAACGAGTACCGATATTAGTACTCGGGTACTCGTATACTCTTCCGATCGAGTACTCGCAAGCAATCAACATGTGATCACTTATTTATCAAAAGTCATGTCTCTCGTAATACTCTGGCCATCGTTCACTTACTTTTAATTGCCTTTTATAAGTACCAAGTGCCCTTGTGTCGGCCTCTTTATTTGACATTTGATATTTGAAGGGAACAAGTTGTTTTACTTTAAAAGAAAACCACCAAATAATCCCACAATAACACCAATAAATTGTATTCGCGTATTCCCGAAAACATCCAAACAAATATAGTTTCATACGATTTTAAAGGCGCAAAAAGAAAACAATAACCAACAACTAGTTGAATAGCAATGATAACAAATATTACG
>JAUELF010230119.1:0-13640 GCA_031471495.1 Clinocardium nuttallii
AGAGAGAGAGAGAGAGATTAAAACATGTGTTACTTTCAAAGTTATAGAAACATAACAATATTCCAGATGTAAGTAAATAAATTTGATTCAAACATCAAGCAATACAAAATTTCCAATAAATTTACCAAACATTTTTTGGGGGAAAAAATAGAAAAAAGAAATTAAGAGATTTAAAGTATTCCTTTAACAAGTGGAAACTTAAAACGTTTCGAAATAACGGTATATTTATGAATAAAAACTGTTGGGATTGGTCGCTTAATACGCACATAACTGCGGTTGGCGCGTTTTTAACCCTATATCCTGTGTGTAAACCAACCGCAATTTAAACGTATCAAGTTGAGGCAGAACATATTCTTACCACCTTAATATTCCATTTTTCGATTAAAAAGATAGTTATTAACGTTTCAGTAAACGGATTGTATTGTGTTAATGTAAGAAATCAACAAAGAACGTTCAACTACATAATTATAAAATAAACCCCGCCCCCTCTCCTGAGGTCACCCTGAATACTACAACTATTCCAATAATTTTCCCACCGACTATAAATTCGAATGTAAACACGGCATTCACCACAAAACCACTACGCGTTTACTCTACAACACACCCCGCGAGGTAAACACGTGTGAGAAATTTAATTAATCAATAATAGTATACAGCCGATTCGTTTAGTGATTTAACCGAGTAAATTGTGGATATTAGCATGAGTGATAATGGTAAAAAGGATGTTATTATAAATGATATAAATGACATCGAGACAGACGACGGTGAACCGGTGGTTAGTAAGGTTTCAATATCGGTGGAAGATGAAGATGCTGCTGACTTTATGACCCCGATGTTGGGCTCTGGAAAGATTCAATATGATCTCGGAGATATGCAAATTGTCGAAGTGGTAATTATAGAATTTTAAATGTATATATTCCATTAAAATTGATCTGTCGCATGATATAAACTTAAGACACTCCCAACACAAAGAACTGATGCAGTTAACAGACTATGTTATAATATTCATCATGTTTTAGTCAAATTTAATCGAACAATACTACATACACACGTCTGTCATCAGAATCTACCTCTGCAGCAGACGATCTTGAAACCAAATTGACATAAACTCGAAAAATCTCCATAAATGAGAATTATATTATTATACCGGATTGGCTTTATACAAATCCATTTTAACCATTCAAACATCAAACTTTGTTCGTGAAAGGGGAACTGTTTGTCCCGCATACTCATTCAATACATTCAAGCATAAGGCAACTAAACATATAATACGAATATAATAACGAGATTAAGATCAATGGGACTTCGTTCATTACTGGTCCATGGTCTCGCAGCATCTGTTAGTGATTTTTTACTATCAACCATAGACCAACATGTCATACATATCTGATAACGGTATATCTTTACAGATTCTTGATTCGCACAATATTTAAAACGGAGCAACCTTCCTGTTGTATACATACATTTTGTTTCTATTGTAACTTGCCAAAATAAACATTTAAATTGGTGTATCCTAAGATGGATGTATTGAAGTTGAACGCCGTTTTCTCACATTGTTTTAAATTGTCCGTGATATAAATGTAGTTCAGGTAATTGGGTAAGGGTTAATCAATGTCATGTGCTTCTGTGCTTGTTGCATTTCCAGCTTCGTGATTCAATCTTGCAGCATCGTAAATTAGTAAAATTACCAATACAAATAATTACACGTAATCAAACAGCGTCGAATAACTTCACAGGCTAACGATTTCCTCGGTACCGAACGACGTTTTGTTCCTCTATAGGTTGTCACGTTGCAACATATAGATATGCCCCAGACGACGTTTTGTTCCTCTATAGGTTGTCCCGTTGCCACATATAGATATGCACCAGACGACTTTTGAAAACAGTGACAAATGGATAAATTGCTTATGATGAGCAATTTCCCCTTTTGTCACAATGTTTTCAAATCATTATAAATAAACTTTTCACGTTTATATATTTCCCACATTTTGACTACATGCTTTCACAATCGTCTGCTACTGCAGATGTGGTATATGTACCACCAGGGACATGGCTATCTTATCTACGTCCCTGGTACCACAGGCGCCCGAATTTATATTACAGCAAAATATGCGGAAAAATACACATAACCTCGTTAAATTTCTCAAAAAATATCTCTATATTGTGTATACGCTATGATAAAACGATAATTTGGGGAATCCCACACGTGTTACTATAAATAGCGCCTCTATACGTCCATATAGTGTAATAATAATGACTACACTATATGGACGTATAGAAGGGCTAAATATAGTAACACGTGCGGGATTCCCCAAATTACCATTACGATAATTTTTATCATAGCGTATAGACAATATAGAGAGACTTTTGAGTATTTTAACGAGGTATTGTATGATTTTCCGCATTTGTTGCTATAATAGTAATTAGGACGCCTGTGTATGTACGAATGGGATGACATATTATGTTTTGATAATAACGTTGATTAAGGTAGCCACTGCTCGAAAAATGTCAACTTTCCCGGGTTATTTTAATTTATCATGACCATATGTCCCATGTTGCCTGACATTGTACACATGTTTTGCTCTGACGATTGTTTGGTGTTTAACGCCGCTCTCAATAATTCTTCAGTTATAGCGCGGCGTTTTCTGTGTAAGTTATCAGGACTACTCGTCCATTTATCCTGACAACAGCCCCTCTGTCGTAATGCTAACCCCACAACAACTAGCGCTAATGAGGGCAGCCATGTTGTCAAGACATATGACTTAATAAATAGCATTAGTAGGAAAAGAGTTTATTGTAATGGTGTGTTAGAATCTTTTTCTTAACTATTTAAACATTGTGAGAAAAGAAGAAAAAATTCATTTAGGGCAATTTCCCATTTGCCAGTAACTTTTAGTAATACATTATACTTGCATTCATACAGATTTTTCATATTTTTGCTTAAATCGTTCGTATAAGTCGTATGCTGCAAATTGGCTGTATGTCGGAAAGGATTATTCGTCTGCTTGAAACATATCTAAGAAGAAAGTGGTATATTCTTTAGATTTGGATCTCTAGGTTTAGAACAGAATTGACAAAATTGTTAGAATAATGAAACACAGTTCGTTTGGGAGCGATTTCGCCTTTTTCCTTTGCGTTTTCAATGTCGTCAGTATTATGGGGAAATGTCACGATACACGCTTTGTTTATTATATGCAGACTCGGAACCACCATCGTCTACTATCGATCCGTTCAGCTTCTCTAGAAACAACATATACAGGGGGCAAACCCTTTTTACTCGCATCTGCTCCCCAAAATGGCTGCCAAGTGCAATCCAAGTGAGTGACCTATCCCAGAACAACACTTTTACTCGCATTTGTTTGTTTATTTACTCAATGTCAAGTTCACTCCAACACTCCCTATTGAAGGAGCGCTTGACCCTTTCCCACATATCATGTATGAACAAATAGTACAGTTACCCTTTATCTAATACAGACTGACGCCTCTGCAGGTGACATTTGAAAATATTGTGACAAAAGGAGAAATTGAACAACACGAGTAATGTCTCATTTTGCCACAACAGTTTCGAATCTATTTAGTTAGTTTAAAGTCGTCTGCTGTAGATTTGTTGTATGTGGGAAAGGGTTTAAACGTGTAGACGTCAATACGGGTAACAAAGCACTGATCTAGTACGGCACACAAGAGACGTCACCTGCCGATCAATAAAGTCAACATGGTCGTTTGTTTACGTGTATCTTTTATGCTGGAAACAGTGGATTTGTTATTCACTTAATAGGTCGAGTTAATTGAGAAGTAAACCGTTTCCTGTAGAATTAACCCTTTCTCACATACAAAAAAACCCTGCAGCAGACGACATTAGAACATTTCGACAAAAGCACAGACAATTTCCTTAATCGAAGGTATAAATACTAAGAAAAAGTTGAAAATAGTGTGGCAAAAGAAGAAATTGCTCGTTTTGAGCAATTTTTACTTTTTTCACATTGTTTCTAAAAGGTCGTCTGCTGCAGAAGTGTCAAAAATGCGTCTATAAGAGAGAACGGGATTTTGCGAAGTTAATGCTCATTTTGTATCAATATTATATTGATTATAATAAAAAGAAAATATCTACATGTACATTTGCCCAAAAACCTTTTTGCGCTCCAATTCAAATTACCTGTATTATCTAGATCCTTTTGAGTACCCACAACATAGGATTTGGTTGAGAAATAAACGAAATATTGTGGGGAAAGACCTATTCACTCCCTCTTATCTAGTCCTCTGCAAGTTTAACATATACCGATCTGAATCTTCTATTGTCTTCAAATCCCGCAGGCAGGTCACTTTACGTGTGACTTGACCTATTTCAAGCTGCGAAAATGGGTTTCATTGTGTGTTTTCGTGGATTTCATTGGCTGAACAGTGTGATACCTGCCCCTTAACCCTTTCCGGCATACAACAAATAAACAGCACACCGACTTTGGAATCTTTTTAAAATACTTTTGAAATATTTCTATATATGAAAGTATGATTACTTAAAAGAGTTGAAAGTATTATTGCGAAGAAAGAAGACATTGCCAATGATGAGCAATGTCTCCTTTTCCCACAATGGTTCCAAAAGACGTGAACATAGATACTCTACACAAGTGTGTAACGTTCTCTTATGTGTACCAGAAACGGTCAGCAGGGGACTAGCTAAGGAGGAGTGAACATCTTTATTATGACCTCACTAAACCCTTTGTTGTTGGTACTCAAAATCATCATTTTCTCACTCAGTTGATTCCTTTAATTACCCACAACATAGGGTTTGAGGGTCAAATAAGGGTTTCGGAAATGCTATTCTTACCTAGAACTCTGGGTCTCAGAATGAGTTAACGAACTAAGTTATTCAACCTAATAGTGTTCTTACTGTTTACAACCTTTCAATATGCATTCACCAGACAATGTCAAACAGTGACGAGTTCAAATGAAATCATTAATCTTAACCTCGTTTCCGCATTCATATGTTTTCAATGATAAACATACGGATGTGGGATTAATAAAGAGCTTGTGGATAACAAAGGAAGATGAATGTAATGAATAGAATGTCATCTTGCTCATATTGAGTCGTAACCTCGTGTGTAGACGCGCATTGACGCGTCTGCAGCAGACGAATTTGTGGCAAAAGTCATCTTTTTTCTTTCAATTTTATATTACACTTTTATTTAAATTCATAGATATTTTCCATAATGATGTTTAGATGCTTTCAAATTCGTCTTCTGTACATTCGTCGTATGTGTGGAAAAGGTTAAAGGGCTAGGTCACAGGAATGTGGATAACAATAAAGGATGACTATTTTGACAATTTACTCACATTTACCCTTGAACTTAAATATACACCATTTAACTATTGCCCACACACATCAAACCCTCTACAAATGACAGCTGGGAATTCGTCGTGACCGTTTGGTTAGCGTCAGGGATTTGGAACCGGTAGTTTCCGGTTCGATCCCCAGTCGCGGCGCGGCGGTCATGGTGGAGTGACCTTGGGCAAGGTACATTTGTTCAGTCTAGTACTGGTTTATTTACCCATCTCTCATGAAAATGTGAACAGGCTCACGGTGAAATAACTGAAATAATGTTAGAAACGGCTTAATTTATACTGAAAACGGCGTAAAGCCCAACTAAACAATTAAAAGCTTGGTAATTGAAAAGAGTTGTGGTAACGGGAGAAATTGCTCGTTTCGAGACATTTCTCATTGTGCTACAATGTTTATTACAAGTCCTCTGACTGTTGCAGATGGGTCAGAAAACGCGGGAAAGGGTTAGGAAAGCGGAATTCCAAATTGGCATTTAGCTTATCCGCGAGCGCATGCCTTCTCAGCAGTCAAACGAATTTATATCCACGAGTTACTTATTATAATAATGTACATTTAACTAAATCGAACCACAAAGTTAACATTTCCCACATACAGACGCGCCTATGAAGAAGACATTTTTGAAAATACTGTGACAAAAGAAGGAATTGCTCAAATTCTAATCAAATTTTCCCTTATATAAAGAGTTTCCATAATTTTACCTAAATGTTTTTAAAAGTTGTCTGCTGCAGACTTATCTGTCTATGGGAAAGAGTTAAACAAACACTGTAGATTGATCTTCAACTTATTGAAGTTTTATTAACCTTATCCATCATCTGCCGGTGAATTTTACTATGTGTTGTTATGTTAAACGCCACTCTCTCGCCACAGTTGTTCAGTTAGTTCACGTCGTTTCCTGTGTAGGTTACTAATGCTAACCCCACAACCCTAACCTTCAAGGAGGGCAGCCATTACTTACATTTTAATGTCTTTGGTATGACCCGATCGGGTGTCGAACAGACGACCCCCGCATCCCAGACAGACGCTCTACCACTAAACCAGCGAGGCGGCCAAACTTCATGATGTCAACTTTCAAAACTTGCATTGCCTGTGATTAGAAAAACTTCTTACATTCATAGACAATTAGAAAAACGGGGATCCGTGTACTTTTGTTATTAATAGGACAGGACAACGGACACTTTGTTATTTAGGACAGGACAACGGACACTTTGTTATTTAATGACGTAAATTACGATGTGATTTATATACGTAAACAAAACATAGCGATGAGTGTGTATTATTCTGTCCTATCCTATACTGTCCTGTTAGGAAATAAGCCGTCCCGCGAGAAAACCAACATTACGGCATCTGCGTAATGTATCGACCAGATCAGCCTGAGCTGTCCGCGCAGACTGATCCGGGCCGACCACATTCCGTCTCCGAGGAATAGAGGTAAAGAGTAATGGTTCCTGAAACAGAAAATCCACATGAGGCTAAAAGTGTCTGTCCTGACGTGGCACGCTAAGGCTGATACGGGTCGACACTTTACGCAGAGACGACATTAATGGTTTTCTCGCGAGACGGCTCATATTCATTTTCAGCGGGGGGGGGACGGACAAATTAAATTCTAGTATCGCGTGTTTTAGCAGGGATAAGCAGAAAAAATAAAGTCTTGGTCAACTATGTGATTAACATATTGTGTCCGAATGCCGGTTTATCATTTACAATTTGATATGGCCACATTCACTCTAACTCTGTTTTAATACACATCCATTCACAGAAAAAAAAAACGACCGGAAAAAAATAACTATTGTCATATTTGAGTATCGCGTGTTTCACTGGGGACAGGCCAAGCTGAAAGGATATTGCTCTGGTCAAATATGCGACCATTATATTGTGTCCGAATGCCATTTTGTTAATTATACCGTAAAATTGCCTCGATCACTCTAACGTTGTTTTGACACAGAATACAGTCGTAATAGGTCACTTCCCTATGACCCGATTGAGACTCATTATCGTTTTACCCTTTTACATGTACTAATAAACTCATAATTTAGCCGTCCCGTGAGAAAACCAACATAAAGGCATCTGCGTAATGTATCGACCCAGATCAGCCTGCGCTGTCCGCGCAGACTGATCTGGGTCGACACATTCCGTCTCAGGGGGATAGAGATATAGAGAAATTATTCCTGAAACAGAAAATCCGCAGGAGGCGAAAAGTGTATATCCGGGTAAACCTGCCCGGTATGCTTAGGCTGATCCGGGTCGATACATTACGCAGAGACCATAATGTTGGTTTTCTCGTGGAACGGCACATATAGTTTAGGTTAACAGTTATGTAATAGTAACACGTATGGATTAACCGTTCAAACATAATAGATGCATCTCGACGCGTCTACAGCAATCGATATTTGAAATCAAGGTGACAAAAGAAGAAATTGCTCATGATGAGCAAATTCAACTTTCGCCACAATGTTTTCATCATTGTTCAATAACTCTACGTTTATTGATAGAGATAGACTGTCCATCTGGTTGACTGCATTGTTAAAGCGTCTGCCATTATGTTACATATAGGAAAGGGATACATTCAGGTTATTTTTGCAAACACGCTGCGATGTCTTTTCTTTCAGTTTAATCCGATAAAAGCTTTGCCAACAAAGAAATACCACGAACACAGTTGTGATACCCTTTCGTCCATGATTGAATTGGATGTGAAAGCATCGACAATATATATATCTTCACATACATTTTAACTCTTTTTTCGGCAATGGACGGCACTGGGGACCTTTTCACAATGTTCTTTTGAATAAGCGTAACTGGCTATAGTGGACACTGTGTCGTCATGTTTTGGACCATGCTTTCAAATATTTATTGAAATTGTTTATTTTTTCAGACGAATTATTTACCTTCAGATGAATTAAAGGCAGACGACTCAAACATAGAATAATACCAAGACAACGGTTAAGAAACTACGCCATGAGGTTCCATGTCCAAAAGTGACACTCTAAAAGATTTGGCATCGAAATAAATCTTTTAAACTGATCAGCAATTCGACACATTTATTGGGCAGACGACTTTCTCCGGGGAATCCGCGTCAATTTCACTTCTCGCCATTTTCATTACCCATAATTCCAATCAAGTCACATGACATGGTTTGCCGCTTAGGTTAATGAATAAGAATTAAATAAGTCGCTTAGGATAATCAAAACAATATTCCGCAACCCGTCTGTGGCCCTTTTTGTTGATGAAAAACAAATTTGGTTTTCGAGGGCGATGCTCTTCCAAGAAAATTAAACTAATGGGATTAATTCGAGTTTATCGGCGTTTGTCATTTAATATAAATTAACCCTTTAACCACTCACAGACGATAATGAATTTCTCCACCTTCGCGATTTCGTGTCCAGTGAATGTCCCGATCACCCGGACCTCCTCTTTACTTGAGTGGCCCAGTCGGTTAAAGAATGGAATTATTTTTCAATCCAGAGGTAGTGGGTTAAAATTCCAGTCCTGGATCTGTTTTTATGGGCTTTTAAATACCTCCCACCCATCTATATGTCAAGTACTGTTCCTTTCCAGGAAAAGGTGCCTCGCGTGGATCGATGATATAAATTGAGCAGGGGTCGTTGCGGAAAGAGCTAGTGTATCGCACCGGACTCCTTAACTCTGTCTCTTGAATTTACCTACATCTGCCCGATGCTTGTACGTGATATAGTGTATCTTTTTGCCACAATGTGTTCAACTCTTTTCAATGATTAAACTTTCCCTTATATAGAATTTCCTTAATTTTGCCTAGGTATTTTTAAAATAATCTGCTGTTGATTTAGTGTTTCAGGGAAAGGGTTAACACGGACAGTGTTCTTATTAGAAGAACCTTAACCCTCTTCCACTTGCAGACGCAGTTTGACGCATTGGTATAAACGAAAATTACACTCAACGAACAATATCTCCTTGTGTCACCATGTTTTCAACTGAATCAAATAAATCAAACGACTTTGAAATTGCATAGACAAAATATATTAAAATTGAAACTAGCAATATTGAGCAATTTCTCCTATCGTCACAATATCTTAACGGACGTCTTATGCCATTGTGTCAAACTAGAATTTAACTTGCATTTTTTAACCTTACTTGAGTCACTGAATAAGTAGGGAAACGATGGGGACAACGATTATAGTGTAAAGAAGTGCAATCCGATCTTGTTCTAATTTGTTTGCAAATTGTGCATTAAGTCGTGCTTAGAATGGTAAGCAATGCTTATTAAACCATTTCCATATGCGACGGGCATTGTTGCATTTGTAGCAAACGGCATTTGAAAACAGCGGTAAAAGGAGAAACTGCTCTTAATGAACATTCCACTTTTGTCAGCATATTTTCAACTGTATCATTTAAATAGATAAGTTGATAGAGATTTTTCAAAGTCGAATGCTGAAGATTTGTTTTGTATATATTGGAAAGGATTGAAGGAGTAATTAAACACACACAAAGCAATTGTTGTCAAGTATTGAGGCGTAACTTGAAAGGGTTTTTAATAGTTATTGAGGTTTAACGGCATTTTCAAGTTTCCAGTCATATCAAGGCGGTCACCTACTCATGTATTTTCTGACTTTCTCACACAAGTACTCCACAAAACATTATTTCTAAGTAACTGGCTGCTTTTCCACATATACATTGGTGAAAGACGAATGACGCTTGTCAAATTTACTTTTTGTCAAACGTTGGAAATAATGTTGACCGAGCTGGAATTCGAACTCACAGCCACTGAATTGACACTCCGACTAGCTACCGGGCTCGTGCCGGGTTCGATCCCAAGTCGCGGCGATGTGGTCATGTTGGAGTCATTTTTGGGCAAGGCATCTTACCCAGGGATCATGAATAAGTGAACTGTCGCCGTGGTACAAATAAACAAACCAAACCAATCAATAAGGGACTAACATGGAGTTTACAATAGAAAATAAATAGCATATGAACATGGTTTAGTTTATTTTAATAATTTTCATTAGGCATAACCATCCCATTTGGATGCTTTATTACGGAAACAATATATCTAAGAAGTAAGTAAGTATTTGTTTATTATAGTGACATGTGTATAACAAAACAAACATATAACAAAATATAATAATGGGATAACACCCGGCCCCATGGGCCTATATGTCACTGTTAAGAAAAAAATAAATATTTTGATCCTGTTGAAATAAAGAAAATGACGCAGGTGAAACAGCAGGATGTTGTTTCTTCAAAGACGTTAAATAAAAGTTGGTGAAACCCCCAACATCGTTAACATATTTCACGGAAATGACTTTGCTTGGATATCAAAGGTACCCCGTTCTTAGCTTATAAGTAAAGCCACAGGATGTTCTCAACATATTATTTGACTTAAAACCCCGGTGTTGAGTGAAATCAATACAAGCCAGCTTTCGACACATCTTTTTAGATACCACAATGAATGGTTTAATTTAGTGATGAGAGAGATATCGCAAGAAACCATTTTTCATCCAGGCATTTATACATTTTTAAAATATATAAAAGAAATAGTTTCTTAATATGGTTAAAATATAGATCTACAACATTTTTTCAGAAATCCGTTTTCATTTTGTGTATGCCGTCCGCCCACCATCGTCCGCTGTTCATTCAATTCATCAGATCATTTGTCTCCATCAAATCTTTGTCATGATAAACACTGGGTCACGTAAGGGGGGTAATGCTGTAAAATTTGATAATTTAGTATTTAGAATTTCACTATGACTTTACCTATTAATATGAAGCCGTCCAGTGAGAAAACCAACATTATGGCATCTGCGAAAAGTATCGACCAGATCAGCCTGTGCTGTCAGCGCAGACTAATCCGGGCCACAATTCGTCTCAGGGTGATAGCTGTATGGAGTAGTGATTCCTGAAACAGAACGTGCACGGCATGATTAGGCTGATCCGTGTCGTTACTTTACACAGATTGCACACTGTTGGTGTTCTCGCAGTACGGCTCACATGGTACATCTTTATGTCCAGTAAATGTTATCACATCAACCTTACTTAATTATATCTCCTTTCTCAGACATTTCGATTGGGAAGTAAACAATTAATGCTATCAATTTCATTTGTCGCTGTTTTAGCAGTGATTGGCATGGCTTATTTTATTTGTGAAATTTATATCCAATGGCTATTATTGAGTTAATTGATCATCTTATTTGATTGGTCAGTAAATAAATCCGAAGTTGATGATCTGAAGTAAATTTGGCATAAACTGACATTCTAGTTTGGGGAAAAAACCCAAGTATTATAAGGAGTACATTGACTTTGATTTATATTTTGAAAGTTCCAGAGACATAGTTATTAACACCTTTAAATACACTCTCAAGGCAACAGTTCTCATAAGATATCGATAAGCGTTCATAACAACATTCGACTCAATAAGATTAAGGTCACGTGGTTTAACACTTTCCCACGTGTAGACGTATTTTGACGAAATAGCAGCCGACGACTTTTGAAAACATAGTGGCCAAAGATGAAATTATTGTTCATAAACAAGGTCACTAGTTTAAATTGATAATACACGATGAGAATACACTAGAGGAAATATCTTTCGTTCGATCTTCATGCAGATTCACCAGAACATTTATCTTCATCTAAACGCAAGTTCCTAAGTTCAAATAATTAGACATACATCTTTACCGTGGCTTCACAATGTACCGCGTGGTGGAAGAATCAGGTTGATCTGATAAATGTCAATGTCACTGCTGCTGAGGTGGCAGAAGGGTCAAACATGTCCTCTTGATGTTTCGCGTATAGGAACCGGCTAGACCGGATCAAGATCACTGATTCTTAAACATATAGAATTATTGTTAAGAATGTGTCCGTTCCAAACTTTGTTTCAAAAGGCTCGAATTTCAATTAATTGATTGGTTTATTACGCCGCTCTCAACCAGTTTTTAGTTCTATAACGGCGTTTCCGGAGTAGATTACCAGTACTCCTGGTGCATTTATCCTGTCACCAGCCTTGTTAAGAAAGCAACCCTGATCGCTAAAGAGGGCAGCCATAACTACCTTACTGTGGAGTGAATGAGACCAAATAAGGTGGTATGCGGCTTTGGATCGATACCATGACACCCCGCACTTAGGCGCACGATCTAACTATACAACAACGAAGCGATGACTCTCGAATTTCAAATAATTTGGCAGAAACGTCAACCTCAAGATGGAGCACATAGAAATATTCGCCGCTGTGGAGTCCGAGACCATTTCACGAGGGATTAAAAACCACGCCACGAGATGAAATCCTATATTATAGGAGCACTCATGTGAGTATTATTTTTTTCTTCTTATGTTTATTTAGATCTTAGAAAAATATTGTGAACACTTTAGACACTGCATAGTTTTTATAGCGTTCTTTTAAGGCTATCGGAACATTTGCCTCCCCATGAACACAAAGTATGCACTGGTTGTATTGTTTTGAAGTTGCGCATTAATTTATTATTGAATGCGGCCTTTAAAGATTTTGGCGTTTGCAGTATAACGTTTACAGGAGTCAAGCTATCGCTGGTCACCCATCCAGGCACTATCTGCGATGTACGTTGCTGAACTATGTGAAAAAACCCACTCTACCGACGTCGCTGTAAACGCCGGCTTCCACAGCTGAAGATATGGTATTTAACCGGGGATGATGGGGATGTCACCCAAAACTCCCAGCCACTATTTATAACGTGTATCGGGATCTTCACGGTGTGAAGCAACTTCAGCTCACCCATCCAGGCACTAATTTGTAATGTACGTTTCTTAACTCTGTGAAAATTCAAACCACTCTACCAAAGTCGCCGAAAAGCCGGCTTCTACAGCAATGATGTAGAAGTGGTATTGTACATATATCCCATTCCCGTTACAGAAGTATACGAACGCTGATTACATTAATCGCTCAAGAATATTTAAATTTCTTTTACGTGTGTAATCGGAAAGTAAATTATATAATGTGCTTACCCCGGCTAACTTCACGCACATTTATATATATTATAGGATTAATAAAGAGAAATTCGACCATGTATAATTAAAGGTTCAAGGTTCATGTGTCATTCAAAAAAATATATAAAATGTTATACTCCATTAATTCGTTTATTCATTTTTGTGTTTTCACTTTCTATCCGCTAATTGTCACATATCTTATCATACATTTAAATGTGACCCGGTCTCTAAAACGGTCCATATCTTATCATACATTTATATGTGACCCGGTCTCTAATACGGTCCATATCTTATCATACATTTATATGTGACCCGGTCTCTAAAACGGTCCATATCTTATCATACATTTATATGTGACCCGGTCTCTAATACGGTCCATATC
>JAUELF010230129.1:0-13640 GCA_031471495.1 Clinocardium nuttallii
ATAAACATAAAACCTATCCCGTATTATTGTTTACTGGCGCCGTTCTTGCAGCTATTACGTCATTTGACCGATTTATGAAACCGGTCGGAACTTCAACTCTCGCGTGACTGCATGTTGTAAACAACAATGACACGGCATCAAATATTCTTAATGGGCGGAAATCGGTAACGTCATATGCTACTAAATACTAGAAAGGCGACACGACACCTTAAGGGTTTGGCGGGATAGAATGAGTGGGGAGCAGCAGAATTGAATCCGAACTACTAACCGATCACACAAAATGCTGAATAATTATTTCGATACTAACATGATCCAAAACGTAACAATTGATGACACTCAAGTATTGTGCAACACCAAAATATAAATAGAACATTTTTATCTATCTTTACTTTAATTGAAAAAGTCTTCGAATTGTATTAATTTTTCATGACTATAATGCGCTGTTCAGGTATTATTTATAATGTATTTGCATTTACTTTTTGTTAATTGTTTTAGTGTACGTTCATTGTATGGAAGATATCAATTGTATGTATTAAATTTCAAAAAAAAATATAGCATTATGACGTCAAACCGCTAACGTGACGTCACTTTCCTAGTATTCGATCATGTCAAAAACCTTAAGTCAAGAACCTCTATCAAAAGCCTTCTCCAATAATTCAAACTTATTGTACGAGAAATCTAAAAACACCGTTGATTGCAAGATGAACGTGTCGTTTGAAAAGGAGGAAATATTTAATTAAAATTAAGTTACAATCAGTTATTTGCATGTCGATATTACAATTAAAATGCATACTTTTAATGAAAGAGCTGCATACCTGTCATGGAAGTCCATCATAACATTTACACGTTTTATACTTTTCTTATGCTATGTAGTACATCAGTGTTAGCCATTCCCTCAGGTAAACACATTTTGGCGCATTTGCAGCAGTTGACTTGAAAACATTGTGTCAAAAGAATATGGATACTTTTCGTATCTGGCGGTTCGCCAAATACGTGCAGAGTTATGGTCCATGCATTTTTAAAACAAATACAGAGCTTGCTTATTTTCAGTATGAGCAATTGTCATAAAACTTCAAAGGCATATGCAACAGTTTGTGAAATTGTAAACATTTCGCCAAAATAAGTGCCGAGTTACGACCCTTGACACAATTTTTAAAAAAAAGCCTACATAGTGCAGATACATGGCTCTTGATCAATTGGCAAAAGCTCAAAGTGGGAACAATTGGGTCTATTTCATTCTTTAGTAAATACATTTGAGTCTATACATCATTAAAGGAACATTAGAGGAACAGTTGGACCTCTGGTGAGACTGCATTTTAACCAAGATCGTTAGAGGCACCTCATGTTTTGGTGCTTTAAATAAGAAGCGTCTGAAGGTAGAGTTAAAAGGTATTTCGACATTTGTTCTAATATACGAATAATAATTTGTAATGGTTAGTGATCAATCGATCTTCATTGAGCGATAATGTTGTTATTGTGTTAATGTTTCAAACTAATAAGATAGATGACAATATAACGTGTGTCACTGTCTCATTTAAGAAATGAAATTGCATAACGACAGTAAAGTCTCGACTTTCAATTTCAGCAGATAGTTCCATCTTCCTTAATGATGATTTTATTTCACAAAGAACACTTGGAAAATGAGGTTCCGGTTACATTAAAGTTCTTAAATTTGAAAGGGAGGGTAAACTAATATTTTTAGGAACAAAATAAAGAATCCTTGTTTTTGTGGAAGAATTACTGAAGTGCAGTTCCATTTACAAACGAAACGACCTCAAATTTCAGCCGTTTTCAACAATTGTTCAGTCATCTAATCATGCGTTTCCTCGCATCAGAACTTAACACACCATACTTTCCAAGTGAAAGACGAATAAAGCATGTCACAGTGACGTTTATCAATTGGTCGGAAAGAATGTTGGCCGAGCTACGACTCAAACGTACATCCCATGGATTGACAGCCCGCGTCTTGAGCTTCCAGTGCTCGGCAATTTCAGATGGTAAGATATTTAAATTTACAAAAGGCCAAATTGTTATATATTGAACAAACAATCCCTTTCCAACAAACAATTAACATGGCAAAATGAGAAATTTCTTAAATTGATCAATATAATCTGTTGCCAATGTTTCTAACTTTATTAATTTCATAAACGTTTGCCTAGAAATGTTCAGTCATCTGCTGAGGATTTGTTGTATGTGAGAAAAGATTAATTGGCCGTCCGCTGAAAAGGCGCCAATGTTGTCACTTTCAGAAACATGATTGAAAGAAACTGGGGTTTTCCCAATATATAACTTGAGTAGCCACGTCCGTTGGGTAATGCGGACCAACATCACTAAAAGTACAAATAAATGACCTTTTTTAAATTACTTTTTTTGGTAACTGGACTTCCCTTAACTTTTTTTTCTAGAATGCGGAGCTACATGAACTATGTTTCTTTCTGCATTAAATCACTTATAACGTGCACTAACAGTACAAATAAATGACCTTTTTTAAATAACTTTTTTGGTAATTGGACTTCCATTAACTTTTTTTTTCTAGAATGCGGACCTACTTCTGTAAAGTGATGAATTGCACTGAATCTTACATTCTGTATGCAGTTGGGAGGGTATTATGCTAACATGTATCAATATTACGCAATATTTCCTTAATAAACAATGTATGAGTCCCTTATCCAGAAATAGGTTCTCCGATATTTTACAAAGTCCCGCGACATTCATAAATGGGCTGTTTAACAGTCTAGGCGGGAAAGCAGTAAGTTGCTTGTAAAGTACTAGTTTATGAAAAACAGGTAGGGCATTAGAAGGTGAAATGGTCGCCATGATATGAATAAAAAAAAAATTGAAAACTGCGTTAGACTCCCAACGAATAATCTCTCGGATAGGGTCATTCAAAATAGTTAAACCATGCCAACGATGGCTATCCTCTTTATCGCTCAGGGTAGTAGGGAAAGCATTGCGATTGACCGGCTGGTGTCAGGATACATGTAACAGTAGTACTGGTATCGTGGTACGTGTGTTTACCAAATAGCTGTCACCGTGATATAACATGAAAAATGTTTTATCCTGCGCCATTCACCAGTGGGCTGTTTAACAGTCTATTTGAGAAAGCAGCCAGTTGTCAGTCATGGTCATTCAACATAGTTAAACCATGGTAGCAATGGCTGTCCTCTGTATCGCTCAGTGTTGTACGGAAAGTATTTTTATTGACCCGCTGGTTTCAGGATCAGTAGTACTGGTATCGTAAAAGGGAGTGGGAGAGAGTGACAGACAGACAGAATCAATTCAATTTAAAAGTTTTATTAACAATAATACAATAACATATGATAAATAATGGAAAGTAAGCATTCTGTCATCCCATCAGACTATGAGCCGTCCCGTGAGAAAACAAAACTTGTGGACTCCATTGTATGTATCGACCAGGATCAGCTAAACCTTTACCCTGTATGATTTGCACTGAAAATAAAATGCGAGATATAAACACACAAAATTAGTTGGAAAATGTCGACTGTCTACAAGAAAAGCCAAACTAGGACATCCTCATAAGACGTTGATGGTTTTACAGTGTAGAGTCAGATCAGACACAGTTAATTAAAGTAGAGCAAGAACATACTGTCAGATCAGACTCTTACATATATGGTTACTTTGAACTCTGAGGTTAGTATGTGCGTGTATCACAGTTACCACTATAAACGTACATATCCATTGTATAGTTAGAACTATTTAAATACTACCCGTATGTCTTTACTTTAATTTAATAAAGAAGTCTTTACTTTAATTTAATAAAGAATTGAAAATATCATAACATTCTGATAGAATAATAGATAAATTGTGTAAGCCATGGCACCTAGTCCCCCGAGTTTTTACTCGTATTAGCTGCACTGTTGCAGGGGTCTCATCGGGCGCCACCCGACTCATAGGTTTTGGCAACTCACTGTGTAACACTTAAACACTATATTATTCCGAGTGTTGGTGAGCTGATGCACATACGTCAACATTAAAGCATCTTCTTTCCAAGTGTCTATTTGACTGGAGGCAAGACCGTCAATATCAAGTGTCTATAAGGTCGAAGGCACATACGTTAACCCTAGCATTCTTTTACCCACGTGGTCGGAGTAATCGCTGTTTTAAAATGTATGAACTAGAGGCCAGCGTATGACCCTAACCCTCAGGAAACAGACTGCTTATGTTTATGATTGAAATGTTAGACAAATGGTCACAAAAGAATAATGTGTTATGGCTTGTGTCTCATATTTGTCAAATACAATGAGTACTCCGATAAAAAGAAACACGAAACATTGGGAAGCAACTTTTTTCATAATCGTTTACATTCGTCTCAGTTTCATTCGAAATGGCGTAATTGTTCGAAATGGAATACCTGCTTTAGCACACTCGTCTCAAAATATATCGTATCACTGGCCATCAGTTACACCTAGTGTTCTTCGCTTAGCAGCAGCCTGTGTAAGCCTTGTTACTAAAGATAGCAAGATGAAATCACAGAACAAAAAATCAGCCAATGGAAATAGATCAACAAGATGAACAAAATGTTCGTTTTCGCCTTAGTCCCTTACCCTAACCCTATTTCAATATTTACATGTTTGATCGTTGGCCATACATATTATTAGATCACGATTATCTATTATGATATAATAGTATCTATGTTCACCTCCACGGGACGTTGACCCCATCAGACAGGTGGAGGTAAAAAATTGGAAAATTGATTGGTTTAACATATGTACAAAATCACAAGGAATCACAAAAAGTCACAGTTATTCGAAAAATGATTAAAAAATGATTGGTTTACCGTTTAACACATATGTACATAATCACAAAATATCAGTTATTCCAAAATTATTAAAAAATGATTGGTTTAACACATATGTACATAATCACAAAATATCAGTTATTCTAAAAATGATTGGTTAACTTCAGTATCTAGGAATCACATAAAAAAAAATCACAGGTTCATCTCTTCGTCCAAAAACTGGGACATCCTGCCAGCACTGCTTCTTTCCAATTCCCGTGCCGTAATCTTTTTCCTTTCATTCTTCAACCGACTATGCAGGTAACAACAACACTCCGTACCGTTCTCTACCTGGTAGTCGGTTGTCCACAATCCCTCATCAATCCCCTCCTTCTAATGCTTTCCGTTAAAGCTGGCTTCAGCCGTTCCCCACTTTGCACTAGTCCGTCAGCGCAAAACTTCATGAAAGCCCGTTGACAATCGTTCAGTTTGTCATTGGTTGCGTTTTTTCCGGGTTGATAGAATGGCTGTATCCTCGACCGGAACTCTTATGGTAGGTCCTCCATCCTGTCGATAACTCTGCAAACACGGAAAATATTGTGATACAAAAATTCAAGTGCTTTCCAGGATGAACAATATTCCAGGGTAGAATTACTCAATGAATACACAGTTAAGCTAACCGTGTATTCGATCAATGCTACCTTATGAAGACAGTGTTTACAGTTGTATGTATATACTTTCATAGAATCTTTCTAAATAACTCTTTCTATATGTTTATGAATATAAACTGTGCATAGCTATATTTCTAACTGTAACGAGTAAAACCTTTGAGACCTAGGTTGATGTAGAACATATACTGGCAACATCGTAATTCGTTAATCAGTGTATAATGGACAAACATTACAAAATGCAACTTATCTTCAATTGAAGATTCACAATACAAACATACACGGTTTTCTCTTGGGATTAGTCCTGTATCTACCTTTCTTCAACACTTAAACAATGACCAGATATACTAAACGATACCAGACATGATTGAAACGTGTTAATGTCAATTTTCAAAATGTAAGACTCAACCGTAATGTGTTATTACCATTATACTAAATATGATTATACTGATCAGATAATATGTGTGCATATTGCTGCATACATGTGTTGGCATTATCAACAGACTGCTTTTCAATATACGTATATCCAAACTGTTTATAACTGTTGTTTCCAATTGACTATGACAAATAATGTCTCGTAATACTTGAGCATTTCGTGCCATTATTTGATGTAACTATGATTTGATATATTTAATAAGCGAATCCAATATTTTCTACAACACCCAGCTGCAAAAATATACATAGGGAGTCTACCAATATTACCAACTATTGCATTATTACACGACTTTAAATTATACTTACTGACTCGTCTCCTCTAATGGTCTTTTTGCAGTTCTGGCAGGTCCAACATACAATTCTGTCTGCTCGGGTGACATCGCGTTTGTGTTCCACCAACAGCCTCGTTGTTCAGAGCAACCAATCCGGACATGAACGCCGGCTGCATCCGCTCGTGCTCTCTTCTACCAGTCTAGCCACCTCGGCATCTAAATGCTGGTTTCTCAGCTCCAATATTCCCATTCGCCCTTCCAAAGCCTCGTTCTTTTCTTTCTGAGCTTCTAACTCCTTCTTAATTCTACCCACCTCCTTCGCAACAAACCATTCACAGCCTTTCACTAATCTTGCCATAAGTTCGAGACTCATATTTACCTGAAAGGAAAGAAAAAGCTTTATACTTTACATTTTATTGTATGGAATTGCTTACCCAGCAACCGATAAAACGGTCTAAAAACACCAACAATACAAACAAAACGACCTCTGAAAGCAGGGCGGGACAATCGTTCCCTTTGTCACAGTGTGTTCAGTACTATTGAGTAGCTGGGTTGATTCACCTAGGAAATTTGTGTTTGTGAACAAAGCGGATGATTGGACAGATATGATGTTGAAAACGGCGTAAAACACCTAACAAAACAAACAAAACGACATTTGGAATCATGATTAGCGATGGCTTTTCTTTATTATCGAATTTAATCATGTTATTATTCCTGAAATTGCTATTTAAGACGTTTGCAGACAACAGTATACTTTAGATTATGTCGAGGAGTAATGTTCAAGTTTCAGGAGCACTTGGCTCGACACGGACCAATCATGAGCATTGGCTCTATTGGTGCTAGATAACTCCCGTCTTACTAATTACTTATTAACCCTAACCAAAAAGAGGGTAAGGTTAGGGTAAGAGCTTTACGGGTTATTAACCCTAACCCAAAAAGAGGGTAAGTCTGGGTAAGCCTTACTGGTTATTAACCATAACCCCAAAAGAGCCTTACGTGTTATTAACCCTAACCCAAAAAGAGGGTAAGCCTTACGGATGGGTAGTTCGTGGCCATCATCCGTTATATCTTGCAATGAATATGTAGTAGTATATAGAAATTTGTTAGTAAATGTGAATTGTTTAATTCCAAGGTTTTCCATATGAAATTGCATTCAAAGCCACTTTCAGCATAATTATTACAGTGCTTTGCTCTAACTTTTTGAAACAGGAAGTCCAGGGCCCGTATTCACCAACTTTTAATTTTGGACTTGAGACTTAATCCAAATGCAAATCCCAAGTTCGTTTATTGGATTCCCCAATCCCCATTAAAACCGACTCAATTTAGTCCAGTTTGTAAATGCCGTCACTTTTTTGATCAATGTCAGAAAGTGGCGCAGTGAAGACTTCTGTATGTAAGAGGAAGTCGTGGGAGGAAGTGGCAAGCGTGCTCAATATGTCAGTGAAACTCTCTCTCTCTCTCCATTATGGGGGGGGGTTGCATACATATTTCACCACGGTTGTTGTTCTGTGTGTGTTTACCAACCAAAACGATGTCACCGTACCGTACGTACATGTATGTGTACACTTGATTCCCAAGGCAATATAAGTAAAAGGCATTTTCAAAATGAATTGTACGTAACTTCTTCGGGAACCTCTTTCTTAAATGAACACATTATATATATAACCATGTTTTCCTTCCTGTTTCAATGTAATGTACGTTGGTGATTTTTTCAATTATTAAAGGGAAGTAATTATACAAATAGAAAGTTGAAGTGCAAATTTGCACTACATTGATTTACATTGAATAAACTTGTTTCTTGATAAATTAAATTAAACTAAGTAGAGAAAAATATACTTTAGGAAACCACAAGTTGTCCATTATAAGTAATATTTGCTTTTACAACAAAGATACCCCTAACAGATTCAAATAAGACTTAATCTTATTTAAGTAGCACAAGTAGACAAAGCTATTTTTTAGGATTTGTTTATATATCACAGGATTTTAAATAGTAGAGATGACTAGAGAATACTTAGTTGATATACAAATATTTGAAACAATAATTTGTGAATTATATCTAAATGGATGATATAATCAAATAAATGTATTTTTTCCCCAGAAAAGAGATAGCAAGGAATGTCGAAAAAGGTTTGCTAATTTCAAACGTGAAGATCTTTATTGTATTTGATCTTTTAATTAATACATGAGTGTGCATGCTGTACGGTAATGTCCTAAATTTTCCTTCTGCCTCAAACACTTCTTAACCCTATCCCTCATATAGACGCTTTCTGTGGCCTCTCCTGCAGCAGACAGATTTTTGAAAACATAGTGACAAAAGAAGAAATTGATCAAAAACAAGCAATTTCTCCTATTGCCGCAATGTTTTCCACTTTTAGTCATAGGTTATCCATTCAATTAAAGATTATATTTTTTGACAGAATATGTTTAAAGTCGTCTACTGCAGAATCGTTATATGAAGGATAGGGTTAATACATAAAGGTGTAGTCACATATTTGATAGTTACAGGAATATATATAAAAGTTGTATTTCTAAAAATAAAATATCCAGTTTAAAATCGTGTTTACGGAATCCTAAAATTATATGACTGTGCTTGTGATTTGTATAGTTGGATCTAGTTCCCTAATTTAATCTATAATAAGTTGAAGTAAAGGATTAACCTGTTCGCACTCCTTGTTTGATTTACAGAAAAAGCAAAAAGTTTGGTTCTACCAATCATTTTATTTAACAGAGGGAATTTTCTGGTTTGAAATCATTGAATGTATGTGTATTATTTACATTTGAAGATATTACTCAGCAATTTTCCAATTAATATTTCAATACAATAAAATCCATTTATCTTGACTGGTAGGTACTTCTTGGTTATCAATCAATGTATTATATACATATTTATTAGTATCGTTTCTTGTTAAAATAGGATAAAAGTGACAATTTATCGAAGGATTATGATTTTTAATTGTATTTTTTGTTTTTAAAATATGTTTCTTTGTAAGGGACGCGTTTATTGTATTTCTTAGTCCATATAATGATAATAAGTTGGGGTTCTTTCTAATAGTATTTTCTATAGATGCTAAGTTAATAACCTTCATCCAGTCATCTTTAACCAGTCTAAATCCATTTTCATACACTTTCTGGCAAAAAGATATATTTTGAGTTGACAGCCAAATGTTCATTAAAAAACAAAGACATATTTCCTTCTTTTTTTTTACCGTTCTTAGAAATGAAATATTTCACTGAAGAACAACAATCCAAACTTCATTCTGTATTGAATTTGCAATTGTAATGTTTTCCTAAATAAAAAAAAAATCTTGACATCAAACATATTATTTACAATTGTATAGCATTTATTTTCTCCACGTATGATAACATTTTTAGCCATTTAATGTTCACACTGTTCATGTATTTTTTTTATTTAGAACTATCATGTTCAACCCTCCCCTCCTACAGCATAGCTTATAATACATATATTTTTTATTTTAGCTTTCCTATCCAATGCAAAATTTAACAAAATATCCCCAAGTTGTTTTATGAAACAGTTTGTCCCTAAATTTAGTAGTGGTACCAAAACATATTTTAAGACAGTTATATTTCCATTCTGTATTTATTGAACAGGAACTATATATTTGAGCGACCTAATCCAAACAACCTATGTTTTATCAAAGTTTACCTTTCGTGATATTATAAATTAATTCTAAAACATTTTTTGAGTTTTCTAATCCATGTAAAATAAGAAACCGCTGATGACGGTACAGCCGGATTGTCGGCAATTTGACCTTCAACATCGACAAACCAAATTCAAGGTCTAAGTAACCATATAAATCAATAGAACTTGTTACTGGTTACCTTCAGGCAACGTTTCAAGTTTGTAACCCTTTCCAAATATTAAACGAAATAGGATCTCTGTCTATAGCCCCATTTGACCGTGAATAATTCTGATAAAAAATATTTAACTGTACGCACGCAGATTACAGTATTATATAAAATCAATTTAATTCATTTTTTGAACATTTCACCAAATTTAAAAAATGCCAATCTTTGTTCAATAAATCAAAAGGCAGTGAATTAAATACTTTTTCCAAATAAATAAGCATTAAAAGGCCATGAATATGATTTACTTCACACTATTTCATTAAATTATAGACGAATCTTGTGTTTTCCCCCCTTAAAACCAGTCTGTTCGTTTGATACTAGATGGTTAAAAACAGTTTTGAGTCTATCAGCTATCGTTTCTGAGCCTAATTCATATAATACATTTAATTGTGATAGGCCTACAATTCTTAAGGAATTGTTTTGCCTTGTTTACTTCAGGAAATACATGGAGCACTGAACTGTTGGTTGGTTAACAATAATTGTTCAAAACCGCTTTCAACAGTTATATCACGGCGTTTGCTAGGTAAGTTACCAGTACTTCAGGTCCATTTATCATGTCATGCCAGTCAGTCGTAATGCTTACCCCACAATCCTGAACGCCAATGAGGGAGATTTTTTTAAAGAGAGTTTAGAGAGTTTTTCCATAAACTGTTTGGAGATGTAGTAACTGAATACATATATTCGTGTTGCCTGTATGTAATCAGCGGGATATTACCCATTTACTTTATTCATATCCGACATGAAGAGTTAGTCCGTCAAAGAAGACAGTTTGTATAATTAATGCCACGAGTAAGTTAGGATCCCAGGTCTGTCTAAATTATTTCCGTCGAAAGGCAAACGTTTAAGTCATTAGTCCCATTGTTGTTCACCGAGTATTAACCATGTTTGTAAAAGTAGAAACAGTTCATTTTGAGCTATTTCTCCTTTAGCATATCAATGTTTTTGAAAGAGCATTCGCGTTGATGGCTTACACTGAGTGAGGAACAGTACTAATCTAGTAAATTAAAGTTTTCCTTCTTTGTCTATGTAAAATAATCTCCCCCGGCGTGTGAAAATTACGACACACCGCAAAATTATCTCCCTTACGCGAAACATATGTCGTCTTAAGAAAGACGTTTCGAAACTCTAAATGATCGGAACTAAGCCGTAGTGTTGTTAACATAATACTCGCTTGCAATATTCCGCGAATATCTAGATAAGATGAGTAGTTTTCAATCATTTCCATCATATTCCAAAAATATCCCTCTTATCTAGAGCGTTCCCCTAACAAAAGAGATGGGAGAGACAGACAGAATGCGAGCGAGATATTTTTAAATAAAATTTACTAGTCTAATATTCGGTATAATATAATATAACAGATAGAACATGAAAGCTCATGATTTCACTTTCGTGGAGCTATTAGTTGACAATCCATGTATTACTTATTTGCTAGTTATTCACAACACACAGTGCGAATCTTGCTTATTTATGGCTTTCGTATATATTCCCTTCTATTTTATACAGCATATGATTGTGTGTCGTTTCAAAGATTCGCATTTGTACAGTCATTAAACATATATCTAGTTTTAAGTGTGATTTAACAACACACGACCTGATACCAGACAACATTTCATTGTGTTAAAATTTCCATTTCCATTAAATCTCGGGACAAAGAATTTTTCTTAGAGTAAATGATGCATCATAGGGTATTTAAACAATGCAAATGTCAAACCAGTACTTATGTACGCAGTAGCCTTGGCTAGCGAACATGCGATTTATATGTTTAGACGACATTAGAAAAATGCATTAGTAAATGACCGACTTTATATCAGTCTATTTTAATGTGACTTATATACAGCAGCATTACCGCCATTTCATCAAAAAATAGTTTTTCTTTCTTTATCTGTTTAAATTGAAAAAATCAGTTATTTATTTCTTGTTTCAAACTGCAAAACGTAAACGGGTTTGTTTTTCTTGTTCAATATTGTAACAGGAAAGACAATAGACACTATATATACACGGACCAGATTAGCGCTAGGTTTCCGATATTACGGCTGTCAGGCTGATGACGGCATCTAGTGTAGGCCGATGACGTACTTGCATATTACCTAAATAGATCGAAGTTATGACGTACCATTAAGACGTCATCACTATTAATCCTCTGATTAAACTAGAATAAGAGTCAAATTGTCTTTAATGCCTTTTGTATTTCGGCACCGAATTTTGTTATCATGTTTCTGTAAACTGTGAGTAACGTATGTATAAATAGTACGTACGATCAAAATTAAAGAAAGGCTTCTGTTTGTGTAAAATTGTGACAAATGCCGATGACGTACTGGATTGACCTACAAAGTTCAAAATTATGACGTACTAATGATGTCACCATTCTGACGAAATATGCCACACAAATCAGTGTGTACATACCGCGTGACTTTTGACGTCATATTTGCATTGTGAGACAGAAATAATACCTATTGTTACAGCAATTTAAAAACAATGGTAACTTTTCCACTAGGTCATCACAGGTACCCTATCCTTTTTGCCATTATTAACATATGAGTCATTCCAAAAGCATTTGAGGAACAGTGGCAACTTTAGTCGGACATTTAGTCTGGGTTTTTTATGGATTTTTTTTTTAAGCTTGCAGATTTTTCTTTCAGCTCTTTCTTTAGAAGCCTTCTTTGATCAGCTAATTCTTCCTCTCGTTTCTGTTTTATTATGTTTGCCTGTAATTGCTCCTTATAGGCTTCATCTGAAGTTATAACAAAATAGCTTTGCTTCTTCTTTGAAATTTTATTTCCTGTAAGTGTGGAACACAGAGTGGGTTCATTTCCAGCCCAGCATTCAACGTGTTTTTATACATCGCTCTCTTTTCCTCCGTTATTGCGGACTCAACCACAGAGAGAGCCATTTAAAGAGTACAGTAACACTCCGTCACGGCAAGGACGTATGAACTCTGAACTGGGACTATATGATATTGCGTAGTCATTGTATCAGCCATTGACGACTCTACAAAGGGGTATGTCGATTGAGGTGCATGTGTACATTGCGCCACCGTTGATTCTAATATAGACTGATTAGGTAATAGCTGAGGTTGCATATCAACCAAAAATGTGTCATCCACCTGAAAGGAACTATCTTCCCTTACAATGACTGGTACATGTAGGTCTAGTATTCCGTATTGATGAGGTATCTCTAGTAATACATACCTCATCACTTGTTCAGCAGGAGAGCGACCTTTCGTATATAGGTCTGACGGCACAAAAGCAACATCTGGAGTTGCACCGGGACTGTAAGGACAAATCCCAGTTGCAATAAATCCGGATGTTACATTTTTTACCGTCGTTGAGTCTACCCACGCAGGTTTTAGAGTTCTAAAAAACTCCCGTCGTTGTAGTAAATGTGTTGATTTCGTTTGCCCATTTTGTTTTAAGTACCATTTAATTTTAAAATCCTATATCGTATCATAAATGATAAAAGCATCGTTCGAAGAAGTTGATATCCTGAATACTGATTCCTCGGTCACAAGTGGGTTTAAGTTTGTTTAAAGCAGCCAGCTGTTTCAAATGAATATGATGTGAACTGGCATTGGAAATTCAGGTGGAACTAGAAAGGTTGTTTTTATGAAAAAACATATGTCTCCCCATTGCAGTTTGTCAATGACTATTAAAATATTGAAGA
>JAUELF010230140.1:0-13640 GCA_031471495.1 Clinocardium nuttallii
ACAAAACTCAAAACTCAAAACGCAAAACCTATATAGGTTTCGTCAAAAAGCGTGCATTTGTCGGTTAACCAAACCTTATTCTACCGGTTTTCATTCATAAAATAGGTATATTTCGTTCCGTTTGATATAGGCATAGCGTAAACGTGTTTACGTTGTGTTTACTATGGAACACACTGCAGCTGCAGAGCAAATGAAAATCTCTCTTTTGGCCAAAGGGAAGGAATTCATTTTCCATAGGCGACAATTATAGCATTATGGGTTATGGTTCGTTACTCTCAATTGAATTAACGCATCTACCGGAATCAATTTAAATTTCATCCTTAGTACTACCAAGAAAGCACAGAAAACTCACATGGTCACCTTTTTTTGACAGAGTTAGGAGGTCAAATTAAAGGTCACCCTTATCCCGCACTTAAATTTACTTTCAATTTCATAAAATACAGCATGTTCTGAAAATGGCTAGTAGAGTGTCAATATAGCTTAAAGCAAACACATTTTGGGTTCTAAATCAGTCAGAGGTTATTCAACTTTATAAAAATCACTTTCAACTTTCAACAAAATCATTATTGTCCAATGGCAGACAGCCTCAGTCTTATATATGCATCTGAAATTAAAAAATGTCTGCCCGGCAAGCCGATCCGATTTACTTCCCTTTGACCTAAATGTTCGTATTACGTCACTACGCTGTATTCAACTGATTACGGTTATCTGCTTCGTTCGCTGTTTTATTATATATAATTAGTTAAGCCGGGAACCAAAGTGAATCATAAAAGATATATTGATCCATAATGTTTATTTCATTGATTTTCAAGAATTCTAGGAAAACATTACCATGAACCTTTAAAATTATCAATTATTGAATCCACGTAATGGGTGCTAATGGATACACTTTGGTGGTATGTCTCCTGTGTGTGATGTATCTATTGACTTTTCAAAACATGTATGTGCAACTTGTAATGAAACAATCCTGACAATGTCACTTTTAATAATTTCTTAAAATATTTAAATGCTTGACAACTCCAGTTGCTATTTCATGAGGAAATAGATAATTCAGAGGAATCTCTTTGGGTCAATATCATCAAATTCCTTTAAATGATCTTGATTTTTCAAAAAGCTTGTGGTATTCATGGGTTTTGCCAGAGACATAGATAAGATCTTATCTATGTCTCTGGTGTTGCGTTCTACTATTTTAAATGTAACCATATATACATATGTATAAAGCTTTTTAAATAAAAAATATGTAATAAGAATGTGTCAGTCATCAGCAATAAGAGTATGAACACTTTAAACCTTTCCCCATCTGCAGCAGAAGACTTTTTAAACTCCTAGGCAAACATATGGACACTTTTTGAAAATGAAGATACGGTAATAGAGCAGATTGAAAACATTGTAGTAGAAGGAGAAATAAATCATTATATGTTTACGTTTTACTGTTGTCACAGTGTTTTCAAAAGCCGTCTACTGCAGAGGTTTTTGATTATGGGAAAAGGTTAAAGGCCACCGTTTTATACAATCAACACATTTATCCTTTATGAAATAACTGTCGGTTAGACTTGGGTTTGGGGTGTCTTAAACTAGGTCAAATGTAATGAAATCTTTTCAATTCGTTATGGAGTTCACATTGCCAAAAACATTGTAGTAAGAAAACCTTTCAGTTTCATGCATGGTAATATCTATGATACTCAATTGAAAACAATATATGACCAATTAAGTATGGTCCTTTTGTTTAAGTAATGGTTTCATCATTAAAATATATATAAAGCTTTTGCCGAATATTGTTATGTGTAAGCTTATTCTTCAACAAACTGTCACATAACTAATACAAGCTTATGTTATAAGGATGATATTAACATGTTTTCCGAATTCAAGTTAAAACGTTAAAGTGCTTTACCACTTATTGTAGACTGTTTAATAGTATAAAAACCTTTAAATCAATGTAGGTAATAGGTATAGTTTAAACATCTAACACTTTAAAAATAGTATAAATGTAATCAGACTGTTTGAATGTGCAATACAACTCTTTTCCTACATCAACATTCGTATATCAGTTTAAAATGTAACACATACTAACAATACACAATGATGTGAAATATTGTGAACACTAAGTACACTTACAATTTAATAAAAAAAAAAAGTGAAAGCATGCTAGAACATTATTGATAAACTTGTATACCAAAGTGATTGTTAAGAAGCTTTTTAAAAGTCTAGTTTTGTATATGTTTCGTAAAGAGAAAGATGTTTACATATTTTAGAGTTGCTTTTAATATTGAAAGCAAGCAATAATGTCAAATGTAATGTACTAGTCCTTTGATTTGTAGTTCGATGTTAATAATTTAATTGACGTGATCTGTCATGATTTTTAGCTCACTGACTGATATTTAGTTGAGTTTAAGTCAATGTGAATTGTCCAATGTGTATGAATGCATCAACATTTTGTTTGAAACAACTTCTTCAGTGAAACCACATGGCTAATTTGTATAAGACATCACAGATAGCATCCTCTTAAATTAATCTCCAAAATTACTTCCATGTTTTTTTACTATCGATTGAGAGTTCAGGTTTTCACTAACCAACAGACAAAACTTTATAAAAGTTTCTTAATTCACTTTATCTTTAGTGATTCAATTTATTTATTATGCATTAGAGCGACACTGGCACACTAGGGCCTCTTGTTGTATAATGTTTGATACTGATCTGTATTGACTTACATAGTACTTTAACTTTAACCTTATTTTAGTCTTTTTAGTGTTTGCTCTTTTGAATTTTTATCAAAACAATAAACTGGTGTTTTTTTGTAGTTTCTTACGGATTAATCTCTTATCCTTTAATACAAATTCAATGTTTTTATTCTTCTTACCATCTCCACATGAAACTCTCTCCAATTACAATTTAAATTAACACAAAATCAGGTAATGACCAAACATTAATTGGCTTAATTTTTTCAATTTAATGTTTTAAACCCTTATCCACTATCATGACCTACCGATTAAAACTAAAACAGAGTTTCTATGTGTCAGCATTATTTGACAATAATTTCACATAATAGGGCAAGTGTTCAATACAAATATCTGGTCGTTGATCCTTTTTAGGTACACATTGAAATTAATCATAACCTCTTGTCCATTTATTTCTTAAAATTTGGCTTATATGTCATTTTGTTTGATCGATCATCTCATTCGCTTAAACAACACATACTCTGCCCGGTTATATGTCATACCTAATACTTAAATCTTCAAGTATCGATACTTGTGAAACTAACTACAGATTAACCGAGACCTCAACCAATCATCATGCTGTAATGCTGTCTACTATTTTGGATTCTTTTTATTTCTACATGTGCAACAAAACATTGTGGCTTCTTTGATGCTTTGCATAACACATTCGTCTTGTTCTATCTAACCTATATTTTTTGTGGGGCGGCTGGTTCATATATCTAGGCCGATAGACACCTCAAAAGGCAATACACAGCATTTAAGCTTTTCATCACAGGTAGGCGAGATTTGACGCATACGCATATGTATGCATTTTGAAAAGGATGTGGTAAATAGAGTTATAGCTCGTCACAATACTTGGATTTATAGAGATTTCCAATAACTTTGCTATATATTTTTCTTCTTGCAGATGTTTTTTTCCGATTAATACCATAACGTCTAAATAAAACAAGTTAAAACGCATGGAATCAAAACAAACAATATAATAGTATATGATAGACTGCATGTTTCGCAAGCAAAATGCCAATGTAAAGACCCTTAAGACTTTGGGACTTTGGACATGGTAAGTAAGGAGTGAGAGTTGTGTGACTGCACCACACCACAATTTAAATATCTGGTTGAAAAGAGGCCGCAACCGTCGACAGATAAGATCGAAATTACGATACCGCCATTTAAATATGTATACAAAAGGAGCCATTCGCGGAATGCCAGAAAAAACGATAAATGGCCAAATGATGTCTTGTGTCATACCAGGGTACGAACATATATGTTAATATGTCAAATAGCATGTATGTTACTCTACACTATTTGTCTCGTTTCAAACAACAGCAGCAAAAATTGAACTGTGTTTACTCCTTTTCCTACATACACACGCTTTCTGACGCCTCTGTAGCAGATGACGTTGAAAACATTGTAGAAACAAGGAGACATTGGTTTACTCTTTCGCTGCAAATTGGCAATTTAAGACTTTTGCAACTAATGCAGATTCAGGTGAGACAGCTCATAACGAGCTGTCTGAAATGATATCTGCATTGATTGCAACTTAGTCATTAAACTTTAAGCCGTGGTCACATCATACGTAGTTGACCGTAGTGGGGAATGACCGTAGTTGGCCGTAGTTTAACGTATTAAACGTAGTTACACGTAGATGACCGTAGTTCAACGTAGTAATGAACGTAGTTTGAACTTATGATTATGCCCGTAGTAAGCACATAATTGTTCAACATGTTCAAAAATTGGTTGCGGTTAGGTACGATGTTGAGACCCTATTGTGACCGTAGTTTGAACGTAGTTGACCTTAGTTAACCGTTATTGACCCTACTTAACCGTAGCGTGTACCGTAATTGACCGTAGTACCTGCCAAAACACATCAACACTACGGTTAATACTACGGTTAACTACGTTCAAAATACGAATAAGCGATCAGCAATGTTGGCTCGTCAACTTCCAAAAGCACAATGACTGTAGTTTACCCGTACTGCGCAGGCGCAGCCACAACGTTTTACCGTAGCTTAACGCAGTTGACCCTAATTTACCGTAGTTGCACGTAATTAGGACGTAGTTTATACGGAGTGTAACGTATTTACCCGTAGTTAGACGTAGTGATACCCTAGTTAACTCTAGTCACTGTGCCCGTAGTTGAATGTAGTTGACCGTACTAACACGTAGTTCAACCTACTTAGACTTTCTATATTTCCTCTTTTTACCAATTTTGAACCTACTTCGAACGTACTTCAACCTAGTTGACCGTAGTAACACTACGGCAGACTACGTTTGAAATGAACTACGGTCAACTATGTGACCATGGCTTTACCAATGTCCTGTTGGATAAAATATTGAGCGGTCCAATTGTCAACATAAAGTAGTCGAATGTGTTAAATTAGGCGGTGAAAGGGTTAAGTCGAAATACAGTAACGCATTGATCAACCGATTTCTGGGTCTGCCTCAATTTCAAATCGGCAAACGGGACATGCATCTTCACATGTATAGTCAGGCTTGAATACGCAAAACACAAACAGATGGAGTTCTAATTGAAGAAAAGGCACATTCACTCTATTGATGAAAATTACAAGATACCAATACTATTTTGTTCAGGCTTAAAAGTGTAATGGATTAACCCTTTCCCTCATATAGATAGACGTTTTCTGACGTCTCGGCAGTAGACAGGTTTAAGATAACATGGCGACAAAAGAAGAAATTGCTCAAAACCATGTTTTAAACTCTATTCAATTATTGTATTTTCATTTGAAAGGAGTTTCCCAATTTGTTTACGAAATTATCTGCTGCAGATTTGTTGTTTGATTGGAAAGGGGTTAATACCACAACCAGTTTAAAAATACTACGATGGCCTCAATACAAGATGTGCAGTGTGCCCATGATCTGGGTGTGAGTAACTGAAATGTGCGATTATGTCTGATGTTTGCTCTGGATATCCATTTAAAACTACTTTTAAAGTGAATGCAACTTGCAGGGTAGTGATCAATAATACTAATAGACTAATATACGTACGCTCATATATTATGTAGATGATGCTTGTTTCACCAAGCATATATAAACAATACAATTATACACAAAGTTCTTCGTCAGCACAGTTCTACCTGCGCCTGGGACAGTTGTGGACGGAAATGTTATCTGGCATCGTAGCTTGTTTATTTGCATGTATCATTGCGCATGTAGCAGCAGACACGTCAATTTCACCGCTCACTAGTTACATCTGAACTACTTTACAGGGATGTCGAGAACAATGTGAAAAAAGACCATCATGTCGATGTGTGTTGTACAACCGAAAAGCTACTTATTGTAAATTATTCGACGTGATTTTCTCTGACAAGGAATCCGTAAGCATTCGGAAATCTGGTGTGGTGTATCGAGATTCACGGAACTGGCCGGAGGTTTGTTTTCTAAATTCTCAATCCTTTCACTCATACATAACAACTACTTCAGACGAGATTGAAAATTAAAAAACTCTATAAAAGAAACCACAATTATTGAATGACATTGAAAACATTGTTACAAGTGAAGAAATTGCTAAATATTTTCAATTTTTGTTTTGCACAATGCTTTCTTAAAATTTACCACCGACTGTAGTAAAGGAGAAGCAGTTTAAAACCAGCCAATCAATAGACAACCTTTTTTGCTTTTAATAGATAGATTTGTAAAGTCATCTGCTGCATCTACGTCCAAACTAATATATATCCCAGAAAGGGATGTTGACCCCCGACCGAGTATGACCACATATGGTCAATCAGACATTCTGACAGTAATCGCCCTTACTGATTAAATGATTGGGGTTAAACGCCGTTTTACACAGTTTCTCAGTCATATCACGGCGACGAGTTCACCTACTTATGTGTTTCCTGAGTTTCTCACATCAGTACTCCAAACAACAATTTTCCCAAGCAACTGGCTGCTTTTCCACATAGACTGAGACCATTGGTGAAAGACAAATGACGCATGTCGAGTAATCGCCATTATTAAGCAAGCCTGCTAAGGGTTACTCAAGTATAATGTAGAATCCATCTATGTTTATTATTTGTTTTAAATAAATATAAATAAATGATGCACGGGGACTCAACTTCATATTTACAAAATCTATTGGAAATCCTCGGATCAATCCATCAACTGGAAAGTCACCCCTCGGATATTTCTGATGGACGGATGAAAAGTACAACGTGCAAACTGAGCCGTTCCACTAGAAAGCCAACATTGTGGACTCTGCGTTATTTATCGAACCAGATCAGCCTAAGCATGGCGCGCAGGCTTAACCGGATATACATTTTTCGACTCCTGCGGATTTTCTGTTTCAGTTATCATTACTCTATACCTCTATCCCCCTGAAAGAGAATGTGTCGGCCCGGATCAGTCTGTGCGGACTACGCATGCTGATCTGAGTCGATGTGTTACGTAGATGCCATTATGTTTGTTTCGACCCGGAACATCCTAAGCATGCCGCGCGCAGGCTAACCCGGACTTCTATCTCCAAGAGACGGAATGTGTCGGCCCGGATCAGTCTGCGCGGACTGCGCATGCTGTTCTAGGTCGATACATTACGCAAATGCAATACTGATTGTTTTGACCCGGATCAACTTAATCATGCCGCGCAGGCTAACCCGGACCTTTATCTCCAAGAGACGGAATTTGTCGGCCCGAAATAGCCTGTGCGGACTGCGCAGGCTGATCTTGGTCGAAACATTACGCAGAGGTTCTCATGTAACAGCTCATATTGTAATACGTTTTAACTTCTAAAGCGTCTTTTGTCTTCCATCAATGGGCTAAAACTCTGTGGGGAAAAGAAGCCTATCGCCTGGCAAGATTGTTGTGTTGCGAACTGGTGTGATAAAGCCAGGAATCCCATGGGGAAATGAACTGGTCGAGGTTATATGATTGAAAACATGTTGAAAACGACTTTAAACCTCAAACATCCAATCAATCTAGGGCAATCAATTAAGTCATGTTGAATGGCGAGGGTCAAGTTATTCTAATTCTGGAGCTGGAAACGAGTAAGAGCGCCGGCAATATTTGATAATGTTAACAAATGGCAGCCTGATTGCTACACATACTGAGTTCTTTTTAATCATTTCCAATATACAACACATCTGCAGCAATCAATTTTAAACATTTAAGCATAGATATGGATAAACTAAATGAATATAGATATAATGATTGAACAAAATTGAAAACTTTGCGGCAAGAGGAGAAATTGCTCATCATGAACAGTTTCTCCTTCGGTCACACTCTTTTAAAAAGTCCGCTGCTGCAGAGGCGACTAAATGTGTCTGTACGTGGAAAATGGTTAACAAAGTTGTATGTAGGTAACCCAGACATAAATGCTAGATTTGAAGAAAACCACACGATGCTCTGCTGATGTGATATCACTGTGGTAAGTCAAAGGAATCCACTTATCTCTAATTAGTGAGACATCTAATTAGTGAGATATTTCCAGACAAACATGTATCTTATCTATCCAATCATCGTTGGGAACGCATTAAGATACTTAAGGGATCGAGACTTGTATTTCGTCCAAAGTTACATCTAAGACTTGTTTCGCTTATACGGACAGTGATGGATCATGCGAGATGCGAGACTGCAAGTTTTGACTGGCATGCATGGGCCGTCACTGTTCGTAGCCGAAACTTGACCCCTTTGTGCTTTACGTGGTTCAATTATATTTCAGCTAAATCAAACGCGGGGTTGTCACGGTACGCCATGTGCTTCTGGTGGGGTTTGTGAAGGCTCCTGCAACGTGTCAGAATGTCCCAGCCCGTCACTTATACCTGGCGGAAGTGTAAGCGGCAACCGTCGACAGATTGGATCCGAATTACGATACCGCTGTTTAAATATGAATACAAAAGAGGCTTTCACGGAATGCCAGAGTAACGGTAAATGGACGACCATCGATATGGATTGTGACACACCAGGGTTCGATTTCTATGGGCTCAATACTTACTTTGACATGTCAAATATTCACTGATGGGCTCCTTTGTATTCACATCAGTAAGTCTTGAAACGTGTTTAAGTCGATGTAACGCATCAGCGGAGTTCTGTGTCGGCGTCAATTTCAACTCGGAAAACGGGACATGTATCTCAACATGCTTACGACCAGGTTTAAACACACAAAACACACCCACAAGTTTGCAAGGATGGACTTTTTATTTCAAGAAAATGCCCATATTTTTTAGTGATGAAAATTACAGGGAAAAATATCAATTCAATTTTGTGCAGGCTAAACACCACTGCAAGTCTCTGAATACGACGATGGCTTCACTGCAAGATGTACAGTTGGCCCATGATCTCGGTTACAGCCTATGCAGATGTGTGTGGGTTACTGCAGGATATCCTGTTATATCCTTGCACTCTCTCAATCCTAAATGTTTTGTTAATTCTGTTAGTGGCGTTTTTAAATGTTACCGACAAAATAGTGACGCCATGTGTAAACATCCGCGGTTTTATTAGCTACGATCCGATTGACAGTACTCATCAATCGAGCCAACTCTGCTTTGTAAGAAAAATCCACTTCCGTTTTTGGAATACCTTCCTCAATAAAAGAAAATGGTGGTTGTTCCGGTCAAAATATGTTCCAAATAGAATAAATTATCGGATCCGGATAGCTTTTGAATTTTTCTCAAGAGGATATTGGTTTTATTGCTGAACGGCAACTCATGCTGTGAATCAATTTACTATGAATATTTGGTTTGTTGAAGGGTATTTTTTGTGCTTTTTGAACGACGTCAGATATCTTTTTGTTATCACATTACAAAATGATAAAATGGTTTCGCAAACTTCATGATGAACACCCTTTAAACTTACTACTATCTTATTCCCAAGCCTATAAGATATGACCGATGAAGATAATTCATTTATGTTTAAGAAAAAGCAAACATTTATCAAGGAAACAGAAAGGTTCAAATAGTTTGTTTTGTGGGGGTATCCAATCAATTTCAAAATTACCTTAGCCCAGTATGACCACTTTTATACACTGAATCCCCCATATCCAACTGACATCTTTTCATAACTTCATTTATGTATAGCTTTATTTTATATTAAACTCGTTTATATTTTCTCGTTATTCAGGAATCTTTCATTTTCTAATTAATATTTACAAATGTCATAAAATGTTGTGCGTGTACACCTTTATCTTGATTGTGCTCGGTTGATACCTTACCCTGGAAACAATGCCTAACGGAATATATTCTGTCTCTAAAAAAAATAGATATAAAATATTTAAAAAAAATCTCAATCGTATTTAGAGACAAAATAACAAGAGCTGTCCGTGCGCGATCGACTATTCCATCGCTTATTAGTTTCTGAGATATGGACTCTAATATAGTTGTATGCAAAAACATTAACCAGAAACTTATTAAAGGCTGATAATTTGCATAATATGCAGGCTAGAGTTAGGTGTGGTAGTTCGAAAGGGTTGAATAAAGTTTCAATCCAATGCCTCAAGTAACTACTGAGAAAAAGACAATTAATGTAGTTCACGTACAACTTTAAACAGAATTTCTTAGTAAAATGCAGGATAGAGATATGAAACCTATTGCATAGGTGTGGAAGCTAGGAAGCATTGTAGAAAGTTTCAAAGCAATGTATCTGGTAGTTACTGAGCTATAGTGAAATATGTACTTGCATACAAAACCTTAACCAATGTCTGACGCAGACGCCGACGCCATGGTGAGTAGAATAGCTTTCATACTCTCTTAATAGTCGAGCTAACATTGTTCGTAATTATTAAAGGGATTGTCGTATCTAAGTTGTGAGATATTGTGGCCAGACCCGTTTGCCATAACATGTATTTTGATACACGCGTACCGTTGAGCTATCGTTGTATAAGCCTATTGTCAGGTGAAATCTTAAACAAAAAAACACTAAGAATCAAATGTTGTATAAGCAGACGAACAAAACGGATTTAGGTCCAAAAGATCCTGTTAAGAACACATATTTACATTGAACAGTATAATACGCAATAAGAAAAGTGTTTTCACAGCATTCATAGACCTTCAAAAAAGCATTTGACTTTGTCGATAGAGAACTGCTTTTGCACAAATAATTACTCAATGGAATACAACTCGTTTAAGTGTATCCTTGCAAATTCTAAATCATGTATACGAATAAGTAATACAATTTAGACTAACATACTGGTTCTCCAGTGCAAAGGTGCCAAACAAGGCAACAGCAGTTCTCCTACCTTGTTCGCAATATTGATTAATGATCGTGTTAAAAAATAAAATAAGTTACCTTGACATTGGAGTCCAAGTTTGTGAAAAAAAAAGTGTCATTACTTTTATATGCAGACGTCATAGTTTTTACAACAACTTCGGAAAATGACCTTCAATATTGTAAGATATTTTTTCTACTCGTATGTTGTGTAAAAAGTGGCGTGTCCTAGTTCAGTGTTATAAGTATTTAGGGGAGACTATTTTTGATGAACACTTGGACATAGTGAGGCGATATCGAAGGGCGCAAGGAGAGCTTTGGGAGAAATTATTTCAAAAGTCTACAACATGAAATACTTTGGATTCAAGACATATGAAAAGCTTTACTACAGTGAACTCGACAGTTCCGAGTCATCGACAAGTCTGGGTCACACTTGGATTCTGTTTTAGTATTCGAGAATGATACCGTGTTTTGACAATTTGATTATCAAGTCATATTTCCCATTAGCTTGGCTAGTTTCACTTCGATTTAGGACGGTAACGGATGTCTTAATCTCGATCGAATCGCTTGACTGTACCGATTATTTTTCTTTACCTGTTACAGTAAAACTTGCTGGTTGTAGCCATAATTCTAGTAATACGGGTATGTATTGCACATACATGTGTAGGTGACCTACCACTGAACAAGATTCATACTATTGATTGACTTGTCAAAGTTGTTTATGCCTAACTAGCAGATAATTTGACCTAGTTCACATAAAACACTTTCGGGTCAGTCAAAGGGAAATTCTCAAAATTTTAAATTTCATAGTAAAACCATTTCGGAAACATTTTAAGAATAATTTAATGCTTATGGTGATAAATCAATGTTAAAAATGTGTAATTAAAATTTACATTTTTTGTCAAATATAATTTAAGTTGGTTGAAATGCTACATATGTCGTGCATGAAAGTGTATACAGTAAAGTTGACCCCCATCACAGTTCTGTTTTTATGCAATAGGCCTGGTAATTTAAAGTGATATATTGGAGTTATTTCTTTTACAAATTATTATGGGTCGGAGTGGTCAACAAGTGTTTATCAATCACCAACGCTGAAAACTTATAAGCTGTTTACAATAGTTTATTAAAGTTATTACATCACACTAAACTTACGTAAACACGAGCGCTCTCTTTAAGCTCAGCTAAGATGCGGGATTTCGCCTTTGAGAATTGAGACAGGCCGATACATTGGCGAACAAATCAACGATCGTTTCTGTTTATTCTGTGATAGCTACACATAGATATCTGACATATTCGGTGAAATATTTGATACAGAGGCATTTGTGCAATAATAGCTTAATAATAAATTGTGTTATTTCATGATTAATCATGTGCGATAATTAGCAACATTTAAAGTAAAAGCTTATGTTGTAAGACGGAGAGCATTATATCCCCAGAACTGATTGTACTTTCTTTTTATTCACACATGCGACTTTTGACTCGATTATATATAAAGCATTTTATGGGAAGTAAACATTGCTCGTAAAGCATTTTATGAGGAATAAAAATTGCTCGCAATGTGCAAGTTTTTATTCTCACTTTCAACTCTAACAGTGTTCTCGTTTGAAAGAGTACACATATTGTCAATGATGTATGTTAATGTTCATCATGTATATGTGTACGTTTATGTATTTCTCATGTATAACCCAAAAATCATCCTTTCGTACATTTATTCACTCACATACTCACTGACTCAAACACTCAAATACACAATAATGTGTGTCTTTGCTTACCATTGTTTTTAACTGTGTTTGATTATACATATGACTACATGTTCCTTATATTTCGTTTCTATAAAGGACTCTTTTTATTCTTAATTATTTTTCTTTTGAAAGTGACTTATGTTATTTATTACTTTTTGTACCATTGTTTCGTTGATGTACATATACATGTCACTATTATAAAATATTTACTTACTTACTTACATACACATAGGTGTAACATTCCATTATAAAGGTGATTTTAATGCAAACTCGGTTATACTTTCAAAAGGCGCGGGTCGTGCACTAGGAATGATAATCTCTCGGATACATCATTTAAAAGACACTGGGCTTAAGTATGAATCAGGAGTAGCTTCAATTTTAGGCTATTGTTCTGGAGTTTGGGGATATCGTAGGTATCAGGCAATAGTCAACATACAACATAGGGCCATTCGATACTTTCTGGGTGTACATAGGTTTGCACCGCTGTTGGCTATGCATGGGGATATAGGATGGATCCCTAGTATTTACAGACGATTGATAAGCCTGATTCGGTACTTGAACAGATTGGTTAAATTCGACTAGAACAGACTCACAAAGTTTATATTCAATATGGACTATATACTGTGTCGTAACAACTGGTGCAGTGAATTAAAAGATGTGCTAAACACACTTGACTTAACAACCAGCCCACTACGACAATACAATAACGATAAACATGAAAACAGTAAAAGATAAAATACACCTTTATTACAGTAGCGTATGGGTAGATAGTGTGCGAATTCAGAACTGAGAGTTATGCTATGTTTAATCTGACAAAATGTGAACGTCCAATGCTAGCTCAATTTAGGTGTGGTATTCTCCCCTTTAGAATCGAGACAGGACGGTATATTGGAGAGCACCCCGAGGAAAGACTTTGTAATATGTGCGATACAAATTCAGTTGAAGATGAAACTCATTTTCTAATAAATTGTGAATTTTATAAAAATATTCGATTAAAAATATTTGTAGACCAATTGAATGATGCTATCTTTAG